>JAUEPU010000150.1:0-117752 GCA_030435615.1 Armillaria luteobubalina
GCCATTGGTGGGTAGTCTCGTCCCTATCTGTTCTGTCGGATTTTTTCCACGTGGTATCCATGTTTTGCGGAGCTGAAAACAACAAACCCCGGGAAACCCTCTATTATCTTGGTTTCATATTTTCAATTCCGCCACATGTGGGTCAGACCGATTGAGGTATTGCCCTATTCCGCTTAGGTCTGATTCGTCGATTTGTTAACTTTATTCAATCCGGATCCTACATCGAAAACGCAACCATTGGTGTCGATTTTTTACAAAATTTCCTATAACTATAGGGGACCGAGTTATACAGAATTCCCTATAACTATAGGGAAATCAAATTCTACATATCCTTCAGAAAAGCCTATAGGATAGGTATCATATTATGATCCCTCTTGCCAGCCCCAGGCCTACCAGCATGACCAGGGCAGGGTGTCATCACACCCTTCCCTTTGATGGCTGTTGCACTGCCACCCTCTCATCTGCTCACTGTCAGGGTTCCCCGCCCTCCCTCTTACTGTTGCGCACTTTTTTCCTTTTTGGGAAATTTGCTTCCTATGCCTCCAGAATACTTGTGGGCCTTATTCCCGCCCTCCCGCTCACTGTTTAGGTCCGAAATTAGAGATATAGGGTCTTCTAAAAATATATAATGGGTTAGTACGCTGGCCCCGCCCCTCCCACGCCTCTAGATGCTGGATTCGGAATGGGGAGACTGGATGTAGTGTGGCAGTGCAGCCAATTGATGGGATCAGCCATCAATATCAGTCCATTTTTGGAAATACTTCAGATTGGAATGGTTTCTGGGCACTGGATGGGCCACAGGATGGTACTAGGATATGCATAAATATAAATAACCTTGTATTTAGTCCTCTGGTGATGTATGGGAGCCCCAGAGAAGGGGTAAAACAGGTAAAATAGTGAATAATAGCGAAAAATAATGGAAATTTTGCATTTGGGGGGTGCTGCATGCAGTGGATTGCTTTGAAACCTTCACAAATGTGTTCTGTAGTCCAATATATCTCTAAACAAAGTTTTGTTTTACTTGTGGGGCTCTAGGATTGATATAAAATAGTGAAAAATAGCGAAAATTGGGGGGGAATTGCGTGTGGGGCGTGCTGCGTGCATCTGATCGCTTTGAAACGTTTACCAATGGATTCCGCGACCTCGAAAACCCCTAAACGGCCCCTGGTTATATTTGTGGGCACTCAGTATCGATCATCAAATGGATATTACAGTTTATGGGGTGCACATATCAAAACTCCCATTTCCAGGCGTCGGAAAACTTCGGAGTTACTTCCAGTAGATTGCTAGACCTTTAAAACCTCATAAAAATCCCAGGATGGCAATCCAGTGATGCGAAATTCCTGATAAAAAGGGTGAAACTGAAATTTTGCGAAATTTCATATAGCTCGCATTTCTGAGTGTCAGGGAAGGTAATACTGGTACTAGATATACTATATATACCGTAGAATATTGTGTACAAAATCATAGGGGGATACGAATGGTACTGACAGAGATATAAGCAGATCTTTCCAAAAATGAGGAGAAACACATTCCAGATCTCGATGTTCCGGTCATCCTATGGGCTGGGGACTATCAAATTCGGATTCCTTGACCCAAAAAACATTAGAGAGACCTATCATCCCAGGGGCTTATTTTTACTAGTAGGCAATCCACATACAGCAGTATATCTTGGTGCATAAGTAAAGCACACTCTTTACCTCGGATTCTAGGCACATGAACCCCATGGATGATAGGTGGCCCTACTGCATTTTTGGTCAAAGAATCCGAATTTGATAGTCCCCAGCCCATAGGATGACCGGAACATCGAGATCTGGAATGTGTTTCTCCTCATTTTTGGAAAGATCTGCTTATATCTCTGTCAGTACCATTCGTATCCCCCTATGATTTTGTACACAATATTCTACGGTATATATAGTATATCTAGTACCAGTATTACCTTCCCTGACACTCAGAAATGCGAGCTATATGAAATTTCGCAAAATTTCAGTTTCACCCTTTTTATCAGGAATTTCGCATCACTGGATTGCCATCCTGGGATTTTTATGAGGTTTTAAAGGTCTAGCAATCTACTGGAAGTAACTCCGAAGTTTTCCGACGCCTGGAAATGGGAGTTTTGATATGTGCACCCCATAAACTGTAATATCCATTTGATGATCGATACTGAGTGCCCACAAATATAACCAGGGGCCGTTTAGGGGTTTTCGAGGTCGCGGAATCCATTGGTAAACGTTTCAAAGCGATCAGATGCACGCAGCACGCCCCACACGCAATTCCCCCCCAATTTTCGCTATTTTTCACTATTTTATATCAATCCTAGAGCCCCACAAGTAAAACAAAACTTTGTTTAGAGATATATTGGACTACAGAACACATTTGTGAAGGTTTCAAAGCAATCCACTGCATGCAGCACCCCCCAAATGCAAAATTTCCATTATTTTTCGCTATTATTCACTATTTTACCTGTTTTACCCCTTCTCTGGGGCTCCCATACATCACCAGAGGACTAAATACAAGGTTATTTATATTTATGCATATCCTAGTACCATCCTGTGGCCCATCCAGTGCCCAGAAACCATTCCAATCTGAAGTATTTCCAAAAATGGACTGATATTGATGGCTGATCCCATCAATTGGCTGCACTGCCACACTACATCCAGTCTCCCCATTCCGAATCCAGCATCTAGAGGCGTGGGAGGGGCGGGGCCAGCGTACTAACCCATTATATATTTTTAGAAGACCCTATATCTCTAATTTCGGACCTAAACAGTGAGCGGGAGGGCGGGAATAAGGCCCACAAGTATTCTGGAGGCATAGGAAGCAAATTTCCCAAAAAGGAAAAAAGTGCGCAACAGTAAGAGGGAGGGCGGGGAACCCTGACAGTGAGCAGATGAGAGGGTGGCAGTGCAACAGCCATCAAAGGGAAGGGTGTGATGACACCCTGCCCTGGTCATGCTGGTAGGCCTGGGGCTGGCAAGAGGGATCATAATATGATACCTATCCTATAGGCTTTTCTGAAGGATATGTAGAATTTGATTTCCCTATAGTTATAGGGAATTCTGTATAACTCGGTCCCCTATAGTTATAGTGGCTTTTTGTAAAATATGGACAGTATAGCCTCGAAAATGTGCGTATATCTACCAGTGCTGGGCATCGATTACGGCTAAGCCGCCCAAGTGAGAAAACTAGACTCGTAGCATGGTATTATTATATAGCCATGATGTCCTACCCATCTCAACTTGAAGAGCACCCATCATTGTGGTAATTCGGCAATCAATAGGGTATGATGAAACTTTCGTGATGAATCAGATTCTTGGCTGCCAAATCTTTCTGTCTCAATGGGGTATCCTGCACAACAAGGAGCACGCACACAAGGAGTAGCGATTGCACCGACTGCAAGTCATCTTTTAAGGAAAAAGAGCTTTTCGTGAGGGAATGATCGCACTGGCTTGACAACCATTACTTACACCTGGGTCTTGTTACAGCCTGTTACGATTTATTCACTTTTTCGCCTCCTTTCACACGTTATGCAATCCTGCTTACTCATTTGTCCCGGATTCCGCTTAGTAATGGACTTCTACTGTCACCCGGAACTATCGTTTTAGCTCATTCGTTTCAGTATATAACTAGTAGCTCTAGCTGTAGTACACTCCAGCTTCGAGCTAAAGTTTACTTTCACTAAAAACTATCCTCGTTGACTCGCTTGCCGAAAGTTGACCCTCAGGATCCAGCCCACGTCTAGACACCACGGTGACTCTTTGGGTGACTGTCCGAACGCGAGACAGCCCTGAGTTTATACCTGTTTGGACCTCGTGGCGCTCGGGCCTAACAGTTAGCTCGAAGCTTCCCAACTCTCCTTAACGCACACCGAAGGAGAACCCTTATGATTACCCCCAGAACATTGGACAAGTCCGCTGTAGAAACCCTGGCAGGAGGAGCAGTTGCTTTTGTGATTGTAACTCTCATCGTCCTCCTAATCGTCTGCTACTGGCAACAGAACAGCATGGGACAGTGGATAGAAAGCCATAGCCATGGAAGGCAGAGGCAGAGGCTGACGCAAGTGGGGGAGCAACAACCCGTTCCGACCCATTACATCCCAACGGACTACCCCCAACACGTCGGAGGAGGGGACCCCTTCTATACCCCACCAGCTAGCCCGACTACAAGGCAACAACCGAGCCTTAGAAGTCTTGCTCCAAGACCATCCACCACCGAGAACATCGTCATCCCCCCCGCTGCTGGACCTTCTGGAACTAGGCACACCCTTACAGATTCCAGTTCTAGCCCCGATAGCGAGGACATCGAGCTCGACATCGCAGATCTCGACCCTGGAGTTGACGCCCCACCAACGCGTTGGTCGACATCGGGAGCTAGGCACGTACCTAGGCCCGATAGCCCGACCACCCCCAGCACCCGTACCATTACCCCGAATCGCATCACCACAGGACCCATCTGGCAGGCCTATCAGACCGAGACCATTCTCGACGGAGCCCCCGACACGGGACAGCCCGTCCCCTACTCCAAACCCCTCGTACCAAATTCGTGGCCTGGCCACCTCCTCCTATCGGAGGGACTCCCCATCCGAGCCAACGACTCGTACGCCGTTCCCCCCAAACCCTGGAGAACAGTCCGACCATGACCACAGCGTCGCAAACTACTACCGACAGTCTCGGCTTCGAATCCGCCTGGTCGGGAGGAATGTCTTCAGGTACAGAAGCCCAGTGGCGGGGGAACCTGCGGACCACTACCTTCACCGACAGGATCGAGACGATCCCGACACCGCCCCAGGAATACTGGTCTCTGAACAGACCCTTCTCCTCTGGACCATCACCCACGACCCTTTTAATGGCAACGGACCAGACAGAGAGTGGCCCATACTTCGAGACCAGGACAGACCCGTACTGGGGAGATACCGAGCAAGGGCATGGGATAGAAGGGCCCGAGACATACGAGCGAGGGGGGGAGATCAGCTCTCCATGGGAGAATATTGGGACAGGGAGAGACTCCGAGATATCGACCTCAACGAACGCCAGCTATTGGCTCGAAGGATTGAGGGACCCCTACCAGGCAGAAGGATTGCCCACCTCCGACGAAGGACGGAGGAGGAGCATAGGGCCTTGGAGCGGGACCTACGACAGCTACGAGAAGATTGGGAGAGATCCGAAGAACGAATGGAGCCCAGAGAGACCGGAGGATCAGATTAGACCGCTACCCGATACGCCGCCCTGGATTAATTATCGACAGCCAGGGTCTCAGTGGCAAGGAAGCAGTTGACTATTTGCGGGAAGCGGAAGAAGCGGAAGAAGGTCCCTCCGAGAAGGCACAAGGAAAGCAGAGGGACGATGGGATGGAACAGGACCCAGATCCTGACGCTGACCCGGGGGCACCCCCGGACTTGGGACCCCCACCCCCAGGAATGGGACAAGTAAAGACCGACGCCGACCGAAGAGCGGAGGCCGAAAGGGCGGTCAAAGACATTCATGAAAATATGAAGGACGCCCAAGCTCTCCTAGAATGGATGGACAAGCGATGGGGCTTCTCTTCGGCCCCCTCGGCAAAGCCACCACCCCCACCTCCGGTTCATCGAGGTTCCCCAGGGGACCGAACGGACCGATGGTCGCTTCCGCGACCACCCCCCAGAGACTTACCCCCTGACCCCCCTAACTGGCCCACTGGCGCCCTTCGAGACGACCATCCCTACTACAGCATTAAACCGACCCTCATAGCCCCCACCAAATTCTTTAACGGGAAGCACGAGGACGTCGATCGATTCATCGGGGATTGCCTTCAATATTTCGAAACCTTCTCCCGCTTTATAATCACGAGCCCAATGATGATCAATTACGCCGCGTCGCACATGGAAGAAGGACCCAAAACATGGTGGGTATACCACCGTGTCGAATTCTTTTCCAAAAGTAAAAATCGACATCGCTTCGGGCAATGGGACGAGTGGGTCGAGGCATTCCGAAAGCAATTCTCCGATCCCGTGATCCAGGAGAAACACGAACAAAAAATGATGGAATTACGAATGGGCAATGGAACGGCTACCACATACTTCCAACGCCTGGAACATCTGGCAATGCTGGCTGGGCTCCGACACGAGGAAGGACCTCGATCCGCCCTCGTCCGAGCAATCCGCCAAGGACTCCCCGACGACTATACCAAATTCATCTCCGACCTGGGGATGTTCGTCCCCACCTATTACTGGCAATGGAAACAACGAGTCTGTACTATGTACGATGAATGCGCCAAGAAAGCCGCCTTCGACAAAATCCATTATCGAAGCGACCCCCCGTCGAAGCAAAAAAACCCCCGCCACTAGCACTAGTCAGAAAGCTAGTGGCACGACAAGTTCGAGTGGAAACAAATCGACGGGAAGCGGATGGACTACCTACGAAGGGGCAGGAGAACCAATGGACATTGATCGGATGCGCCGGGAGAAGAGATGCTACAATTGCGGAAAGAAGGGGCATCTGGCCAAGGATTGCCGAGCTCCAAAACGACCACGGGATGCAAAGACCGGAAGATATACCTATACGTCGGAGCAGCTACACGCGATGCTCGACGACCAAGTCAAGGCGGAAGCAGAGCAGAAAGAAACAGTCGAGGAGAAGACGCCCTCGACGTCAGGAGTCGAGGAGGTAAAAGGGGAGGCCGACAAGTGAGCGATTCCACTTGCTCGGCCAGGACAACTATTCCATCAGTCACGCGCTCGGACTCGGCTAGCCGGTCCTCTTGTAACATCACTTTACGTACCGTTTATCACACGCATTCAAATATACCCACTTCTACTTCTCCGAGCGCGCAAAACCCGAAAGAATCACAACAGACTCCGACATCGGAGTCTGAAACATCATATAAGTACCTCATCCGACTCCCGTCTACCCCTCGGGCCCCACTTTCTAGCTATGAAACCGTAAGACCTGGGAACGCACCTAACTTGACCACGGAGAAGGTGTCCTCCGAAGGTGTTAGACCGTTCTTACGGCACAAGGCACAAGACGCCCCCGTCGCCACCAAGCGGGCTGCGCCCCAGGCAGGAACCCCGACCAAGGAAGACGTCGGAGCCGCCATCCCCATCGACGAGGCCCGAGCAAAGGTCGAAGTTGAGGGCGGCCTCACCCAAGAGAAACCCAAGGGAGACCCCACGAAGAACCCGGACGAGGGTGAAGAGCGGCGAAGACCTAGGACCGCCTCGACCTCAATCGCCCACAAGGATCAAGCGGGCCGAACTGGGCGAGAGACGCCCCGACTGCCGCGAGTCACCCTCGAAGAAGTACCCGACGACGATGACGACACCTCTTATCGTCTTTCCCAACTGAAGACACGACCACCAACGCCCGAGGACACCACGGAACGCGCTTCGCCCCCGAAGAATACCTGGTTTAAGCCTTTTGGTCCTGACTGGACTCTTCGGGCTATTCAGGAAGCGCGAACCGACTCTGAGGCGTTGGCGGCCCTCTATCTCTGGGTACACAAGGGAAGGGAAGGGGAAGTAGACGAGGAAGTAATACGGCATCTTCGTCTGGGTGGGGAGCCAGCAAGGGAACGACTGTATGAGCTCCAACAGCCAATACGCTACTTACGACAAGTACGGACCGACGGGGCCAGGGAACTGCTGGTCGATGCTCAGCTAGAAACCCTAGCCGACCGACAGACCCTAAAGGCCCGGGCTCTCGTCGACAGTGGTTGCACAGGGAGTTCAATCAGCAAGAAGTACGTCGAACGTCACGGCCTCCAGACCTACCCGGCACCCTCCCCTATACCGGTATACAACGCCGATGGAACTCGAAACCAAGCAGGAGAGATCACCGAGTTCGTAGAACTCCGGATGTCCTTAGGGGATCACGCTGAACGGATCGACCTCGCTGTGACCGAGTTAGGCAAGGGAGACCTATTCCTGGGACATGACTGGCTCAAACGGCATAACCCCATCATTAATTGGGTCACGGGACGGATCCTCTTCGGTCGATGTCAATGCAAGAAAAACCCGTTCCCCTTACCTGATACGGACCCAGAAGATCGCTGGGATGAGGAGCTGGAAGATGGGGAGACCATCTTGGCCGTTGACATCCAAGAAGCCATGGAAATCCGGGCCATACACCACGCCAACGACCTAGCCGCCAAGGCTGCTCAAGGAAGACCCAAGCAATCCTTCGAAGAGCTAGTCCCGCCATGGTACCACGAGTTCCACGATTTATTCTCCAAGGAAAACTTCGATGAGCTCCCTGGACGCAAGCCATGGGATCATGCAATCGAATTAATCCCCAATGCCCAAAACACCCTCGATTGCAAGGTATACCCCCTCAATCGAAACGAGCAAGAGGAACTAGACAAGTTCTTGGACGAAAATTTGGCTAGCGGAAGGATCCGTCCATCCAAATCGCCCTTCGCGTCTCCATTCTTCTTTGTCAAAAAGAAAGATGGATCTCTCCGGCCGGTCCAGGACTACCGGAAACTCAACAAGATGACCATTAAAAACCGCTACCCGCTTCCTCTGATTTCCGAGCTCATGGATAAGTTACAAGGAGCCAAATATTTTACCAAGCTCGACGTCCGGTGGGGGTACAATAATGTCTGGATCAAAGAGGGAGATGAGGCTAAAGCGGCATTCAGGACCAATCGAGGACTCTTTGAACCCACCATCATGTTCTTTGGACTGACCAACTCGCCGGCCACCTTCCAATGGATGATGAACGATATCTTCCACGATTTGATAAGCGAAGGAAAGGTCACGATTTACCTCGATGACATCCTAATCTTCTCGAAGGACCTTGAGGAACACCACCGCCTTGTCCGTCGGGTACTCCGCCGACTCCGGGAAAATAAGTTGTTCCTCAAGGCAGAGAAGTGCGAATTCGAGGTACTGGAAACAGAGTATCTGGGAGTCATTATCAGCGAAGGAACGGTACGGATGGACCCGGTAAAAGTGAGGGGGATAACGGAGTGGCCCACACCAACGAAGAAGAAGGAACTTCAATCGTTCCTTGGGTTCACTAACTTCTATCGAAAATTTATCAAGGACTACTCTAAAATAGTCCGACCCCTCACCCAGCTGACCGGCAAAGCTCCCTGGATCTGGGGAACCGCACAAAATCAAGCCTTCCAACGCCTCAAGGACCAAATGGCAAAGGATGTTGTCCTTACCCTACCACGAGAGCGAGGCAAGTTCAGGGTAGAAGCTGATTCGAGCGAAGGAGCAATCGGAGCCGTTCTGAGCCAGGAACAGGAGGGGAAATGGAGGCCGGTAGCTTTCCTTTCAAAGTCCCTTACCACGACCGAACGCAACTATGAGATTTACGACAAGGAGCTATTAGCGATAATGCTCGCCCTGTCGGAATGGAGACATTATCTCATGGGGGCCGCCGAGGACTTTGAAATCTGGACGGACCATCAAAACCTCCAATACTTCCGAAAACCCCAAAAGCTCAATAGGCGACAAGCTCGGTGGGTCACCGAATTAGCAGAATATCACTTCACGCTCCATCATAAACCAGGAACGGCGAACCGGAAAGCCGATCTCCTGAGCAGGAGAGATGACCACGATCAAGGGAAAGAGGATAACGACGACATTGTCGTATTACAGCCAGAACACTTCCGAGCCTTAATCATGCCCACGATGACAGAGACCCATCAACGAATCAGGGAAATCACCCGCAACCAAGCCAAGTGGGACCAGGGAATTTCTGACTCCCTAAACCACGAATGCGGAATTACTCAGGAAGAGGGGATCCTCTACTACGACGGACGAATCTACGTACCCCGGGATGACAAACTCCGGGGAGAGATCATAGCTCAGTACCATGATCACCTCACTGCAGGTCACCCGGGTATCGCCAAAACCTGGGAACTAGTCGAACGTGACTTCTGGTGGCCCAAAGATCGCCAAACCATAGAAAGATATGTAAAAGGATGTGAGACATGCCAAAGGATAAAAACCAACACCCAGGCCAAAGCAAACCCCCTACATCCCAATGAGGTCCCCTCCGCACCGTGGACCCACATTTCTGTGGATATGATTACCGGACTTGAAGAATCAAACGGATACGATGCAATTCTTGTAATCGTGGATCGTTTCTCAAAAGAGATCATCCCAATCGCGTGCGACGTAACCTTATCATCTGAAGGATGGGCCAAAATACTCCGTGACCAAGTCTACGCCAGACACAGAATGCCACAAGTAGTCATCTCAGATCGTGGCCCACAATTCGTCTCCAAGTTCATGACGGAATTGTATCGACTTCTGTCGATTACCCCTAACGCCTCCACTGCCTATCATCCTCAAACTGACGGTCAGACAGAACGAGCAAATCAAGAGGTTAAAAAATACCTAAAAATCTTTACCGACTACCGTCAAAAGGATTGGAGTGAATGGCTAGCGCTCACAGCGTTCGCCCACAACAACCGGGTCCATTCCGCCACTGGCCAAAGCCCCTTCTTCACAAACTATGGCCTACACCCTCGAACGCTCCCAGACTCGGTACGCGCCACGGCCTTCTCAAACCCAGCAGCGAAAGACTTCTCCATCACCTTACTCGAAATACATAAAAAGGCTAGAGCAGCTCTTGAAGAGGCGGCAGGCAAAATGAAAGCGCAGTATGATAAACGAAGACAAGCGTCGAGGGACTACCAAATAGGGGACCGCGTCTGGCTAGACACAACTAACCTCCGGTTACCACAACCCCGCAAGTCACTAGATGACAAAAGGGTTGGGCCTTTCCTCATACTCGAAAAATCCGGCGCCTCGGCATATAAACTCAAACTACCGCCTCACTGGAGAATTCACCCCCGGTTTAACGAAAAACTTCTGACGCCCTACGTCCCACCTGCCTTTCCAAATCAAGAACAACCACCTCCACCACCGCCCGACCTCATCGAAGATGAGGAGGAATACGAAGTCGAAGAAGTGTTGGACGCCCGATCACGGCGGGTACGTGCCAAGAAGGGGCAGAAGTCACGGCTAACCACCGACTACTTCGTTAAATGGAAGGGATGGACAAGAGAACACAATTCGTGGGTAACGACGGAGGACATGGAACATGCGCAAGATGCTATCAAAGACTACGAAAAGGAAGTCGAACAGACCCAACCAACCAGAATAATCCGCGCCACAACCACAAAAGAGCAGAAAGCCATCGTAGCAGTTCTGGACGACCACTACCAGAAGGATGGTGCGGTCCTATACCAAGTCCAACGTGCGGATGGGAGGAAATTTTGGGTAAAAAGCCCCGATGAAAAGAAATGGAGCTACCTACTGGAGCCCTACTGGGAAAAGTATCGCCTCTCGCTGTTGGAAGAACCACCTGATCCCGACCTAACATAATGGCAGTCAGGACGACTGCCTTAACGAGAGGGTAATGTTACGATTTATTCACTTTTTCGCCTCCTTTCACACGTTATGCAATCCTGCTTACTCATTTGTCCCGGATTCCGCTTAGTAATGGACTTCTACTGTCACCCGGAACTATCGTTTTAGCTCATTCGTTTCAGTATATAACTAGTAGCTCTAGCTGTAGTACACTCCAGCTTCGAGCTAAAGTTTACTTTCACTAAAACTATCCTCGTTGACTCGCTTGCCGAAAGTTGACCCTCAGGATCCAGCCCACGTCTAGACACCACGGTGACTCTTTGGGTGACTGTCCGAACGCGAGACAGCCCTGAGTTTATACCTGTTTGGACCTCGTGGCGCTCGGGCCTAACACAGCCATGCTTTGTCCGGAGTTGCTGTGAACATGCGACCGGGTTATCGCGAAACAGAGATGGGGACTGGATGCTGAGCTTCAAAAAATTCTGTGTCTCATACCAAAAGGACCGTAGGTCAACTGCGAAGGTAGGGAACACATAAAGCGACTCGTCATCTCTGCGATCAATCAGTCTGTCCCTAAATATATTGAGTTCTGTTGTGCTGGCCCCACATTGTCGTCCTGAGATTTGGAGACAACATCTGATGCACCCAAAGGTTCTGGAGTCTATATGGGCATTCAAGACCTTGATGAGTCACGACAACTGAAACAAAATCTACGTACGTAAATGCTGCGGTGAAAATCCGCCAAATAGCATACATATATTCGTTTCTCGAGAATGGCACCAGGATGAATATTCTGGGGTTCATTGGCTCCGTACGGTAAACCGGTTTGGGTATATTGGGAGGATAGTCTCCCTGATATTGAAGTACCCATTATACAAGCGATGCTTCGACGGTCGTACACCTTCCCTGTTGCATCTAACAACTATGAACTGCCAATGAACTGCAGCATCGGCATCATTCAAATTGGGCCACCAGCTGGAGATAATGGTCCTGTATACGAAAGCTGTAGATTTTAACTAGCGCCCTAAAGGGCTTCTCGCTGACTTTCCGTTTAAGGACCGACTCACCCGTGTGTGTGAGACAACAGACAAGTCAGATCATAGAAAGTACTCGAGGCAGGAGCGGAAAGGGCTAGAACATGACGGTACAGATTCCCGTATACTGGGGTGACGGATGCATTGTCAGGCTCATCATAGACATTAGGGCCACCAATCACGGTGAGTTCGCTTCTTACCGAATTTTAGTCACAAACCGCCCTCTGCGGAGATAAAGAGATTGACATGGATAAAAAAATTTGGTTGGAGATCCTCATTTGGGATGGTGCTTTATGCAAAGGTTTCTGTATATAATGAAAGGATGAGTAGCGAGTAAGTGCACGGTCGCATAGGTTGGGGGCTTTAAAACCTATCTAAGTTAAAAATAAAACTGATTATCATGCGCACTTGGTATCTGATCTTCCGACTTGCCAAATGCATGAGTTACCGAACTTCTTTGGTGGGGCAGTGGGGATATCTCTGATTTGTATACACTGTATGGGTAGCGGGAGAGTGTAAGGGGTAAATAGACTGTTGCCTTGCAGGAAGGCCTCTATCGATCAGTGTCAGATAATCGTAGTAGTATGTACCTAGCGCGATGCGTCAGGTTGTCAGTGGTTTCCATGACCCTTCATAAACCACTGTGGGTCAAGGAAACAATGTGATGATCAGCGGCGGATGTTGGAACTCTCAGAGTGTTGAAGAACACTATTGGCAGCTATGGACAAAGAGGAAAAAGATACTTTTTCTGGCTGGCGAAGATGGCCATGAGCAAGGATGCGCCCTTGAGGGATGCGCTAGAGCCATGCTGGAGTTGCCACTGACAAGTAATGATTACCGATTGACCGTGTTCTGAATTCGGATGTGATGAGGGTCAAGGCGTTTCGGGCCGGCGCTCTTGAATGTCTGCATCGATGTGTCCCTGCTTCAGAATAACCTATTAAACTGTGTGATAGACTTCAAGTTCGGATGCAGGGCAGGTGAGCCGAAATGCGTGGTATTTGTATTGATATTGGTACCCGGCGCAAGGTACCAATGGGGAACGGGTCACCGCTACCTTGATGCACCCAGGGTCAGGTTTGACCGGTGACCCCAGAGCTGATGATGCAAATTCAAAGATAAAGGTACCCTCGACCCATGTGTAATTTAATAACCCACGTATGGCAGAACTAGCCATTAAGGAAAGATCGGCATTTGGAATCAGAAAAAAAAATGAGGGTGAGGTATTTTCGGACATCAATCTCAAGTACATCATTCACGATAGGACGCTTGGCACCGGTTGAAAATCTCAACGCATATGGCGTGACTAGGCAGCCTAAAACCTTCCAACTCGGCCTGTTGTTAACCCTGAATAATATCATGACCTGTTCCTCCAATTTCCATATGTATGTGACAATGCTGCACGCACCATCATAGCATGTCCACTTGCTTGACACCAGATGCTGGGCTTTCCTGTGGGAACGGATTCTGGGCACAACTGCATACCTTGCCTGTATATAGACTTCAACCCTCGGGGTCAGTTGCTGCCTGGCCCGGGCACTGGGGTGAATTGACGTGCGTGTCAGACATTTGGTAAGGTTAAGATTCCTGTATCAGTCCAAAAATGGATGACACAAATTGAAGATGCCCATCCATTTCATTTTGAGAATGCGATTGTGGTTGTTAAGAAGACATGGTTACCACTTGAGGTGGTAGTCAAAGAGCGTTTGACCACCTAATCGAGATGCCATGATACCCCTTGCATCGGGTGCCACTCTCGAAGCAGAAGTTATTTGAAAGCATTATGCGACCTCTTAAGGAACGCCTGCCTCGAACACGTATAAAGTTCTGCAAGTTAGCAGCCTCAATAACCCAGGACCCGTCGCTTTGTGCCCCCATTTCTGAACAGCAACGCTCATTCCAAGCACTAAACCCACTCACTACACCAACGTAATGTGTCTTATGGAGTGTTGTTGTTGGTGCGGGGCAAATATTCAGAAATCTCCATACTGCGCATGTCAGAAGCAACATCCTCTACTCAGAGCGATCTGCTGTCTGAGCTGTGTGTCGCATAGAGCCTCTGGCTTGAAGAATGGGTCTAGCGTCACCACCAAGCCTTCAGGTGCTGGATTCGCAGGTAATACTACTTCCTTGAGGAGATTTCGCAATCTGATGTCATTCTGGAAAAACGTCCAAGAAAATAAACTAATGCATCCGTCAGTCTTGTCTTCATGTCCTTCCAAGTCCTGCACTGACTCACAAGTTGATTCTTGATAGACACATTCAATTAATTTCTTTTTTTCAAGAACATGAAGGGGACTAATCGGTAGCTGGATACATGTGGAGCCAGTTATTTTTTCCTTTGTTCCGAATGCTATTGCTATTGTTTTGCGTCGTTAAACCAACCCCCTTTTTAATTAAACCATAATTATTATTCTCCTGAAATCTCACCCTTGAGGCTTTGAGGCTTGAGCCCGATATGACTCTGAGATGTGATCGATCATGGCAATCAAAAGGTGCGTAGTGTCCTTTGCCTACATAAGTCACTGGACATATGGCCATTGTTATAAAAGGGCAACGGATTTAACTAAAACAACACACGCGAACATAGGAGGGACAGAATTGAATTGGATCCTAGGAATCTACCGTAACGCCTGATTGGAACGTCATTGTACACATCGAGTTGGCAGTGACTGAAGCGAAAGCTTCTTAGCCATTTTGCACTCGATAGTTGGAAGCTCACCCGAAGCGGCATCAGTAATAGCCATAGCTACTGCACATGCAAGTGTTAACGTTCACTGGCCGTGACAATTAGGTGGATGCGTAACTTTTGTGGAAACAGGCTCAGAGGAGCTTATCATTTGATTCATGAGGGTTGAGAGAATCGGGGTATCGAACATTGAAGACCAACTACAAATAAAGCAGTGGCATATTGCACTGAGGGACAGCTAGTCACTGTCCAGGTGTATAAGCCTGTGGATTTTGTAGTTAGACTGCATAGCCCATGTTTGGTACTCACTTAGGTAAAGTATTTCTGGGGCAACAGAAATGAGCTCCAGAAGCAAGAATAATGAGTACATGCATCGCAGCCAAGGGAAGGAAGGAGACGTAGTTTACAGCCTGCTTATATCCTGGCAGAGATCCCAATTAACGGACTTGAAGGTTCAAGTTTGACAGCTGTTCAGTCAAACTGAGAGTTCGTAAAGGCGACCATGGAGACGTAGGTTTAGCTGAAGTTCAGACCTGTCTATGATCCATTCTCCCCTTCAACTCGGCCCTCTGATATATCCACGACCCTCTTCCATCAAACCCATCCCTCCCATCCACACCCAGCAGTTGTACTTGCTTCAAGTTTGTACGCCTTATCTCCTGAGCAAAGAATAATCAGAATATGTGTAGATGCTATTCAAAGGTATGCACCTGCACCCTCATTCCTGCTTATTCCAAACTTGAACAATGAAGTGTTGACCTGGACTATTCCCAGAGCCAGACAGTTTACTGCCAGTATAATCATTCGACAATCGCACAGCTCTTATTTCCATAAAGAGCCACTTCGCAGGAAAGAATACATGAGCAATCCTTGAGTCACATTAGTAGATACAACAAAAATTAGTCGATCCGTACTACCTTCCATGACATCCATGTCTATGTTGGTGGATAAGATGTAAGCATAACCAGAGAAGTAGTTGACACAGGTAGTTTTCAGTGCTATAAGGGAAGGAAGGACGTCCATCGATAACAACTTGTTTTTCAAGGGTTGCTGGTGGGTAAAGCTTCGGAAGAGCAATCGGTGCTCAGCCTCCTAGTTGAAAGTGAAGCACCACGTGCTACGATAGACCGTATCGCAAATGCAATGTGTGACAGTAACCCGGTTGACTCTGAGTCGGACTCACGGGGCGAATTCGCGATCATACACCACCAGCTCAGGTTAGTATCGACAGAATCCTGGCCTTACTGCTTCCACTCTTACCCATCTCGTCTACATGGCCAAGACTAGTAAGTATTGTGGGTGCTGCCAGTGCTTTCTCCACCACAACATTCCCTCGTCGTCAGGGTCGGAAATCTTCCTTCTCAGGACCATCTCTGAGGAGTGCACAGCATTGCTAGATCATATCTCGATCGTACCTTTTTTCATCGACACTTAATTGTTGCTCTGGTCTTGACTGTATACAACAGCACTCAGCGCTGCCATGTACTTTCTGTGTTACTGTACTAATCAGTGCCTATCTGATGGAATCCAAGTCTCGTTTCTTACTTGCGTTATTCAATTGACAGAGAGCAGGAAGCTAGTACTACTGGAAGCCTTCCGGAGCTGTTGCAACGGTGCACCCTCTCCTTGGTGTGTTTGCGTTATTGACATTCTTCTCAGGTTTCATATTTAGCTGACCAACAGCGATGAATGGCAACAATCAAGAACATAGATTACTGCTTCCCTTTAGCAGATTCGCATCAGCTTGATGATACCAGTTCAAATTCATCATAGGCATGGGTCAGCGCACGGCGCTACTCATGAAGAGATTTGTGATAACCCTGCCTCTTGGTCTTATTACGCTCTTCGACATGACGTAACATCCTAGTGCTTGTGAGGACAGGAAAGTATCAGACTCGAACCACTTCCAGCTCGGTTCCCGGCAGTGGATCACTGAGGAAGTATGATGGATGTCTATATAACTGTTTGGTTCTTGGCTCATGTTACGTCCTTCCTCTTTCTTGGATGTACGAGAAGTTGAAACATTTATGCATATGCAAGCTTATCGGGGGAGAATCGCACTGGGGTACTCCTGGATATAACTCGAGGGAGACACCAACACATCATCACCGCTACATTGTACCTATTCTGGTGAATGAAGCGGTACCTGGAATACAGCTTGTTCTAAAGATGGCATTGTCGTTATCTGCGTGCCTATTTGAAAACGGGTTTTGCACATGCTGTGATGTTCGGTCTGGGCTGGAGTATAAGGCATTCTTTCCACCCCAGGCTACTCATAGGGTGCATTCAGAATCACTTCAAGTGTTAAGAGATTCAGTTCCCTGTGTGGTTCAGCCTCTCATCTCAGTTAATTGCAACATCCTATCTCATGTTGTCTCATTCTAGATATAATGTAGTGAACATGATTGTCATGCGCCCATTGAATATGCTTGATCTATTCAATATGTCATGAGCGGCTCCAAGTCAGCGTCTGTTGTATCTTCTCTTCCTTTCTCATAACAACAGCATGTCCAATGAATTTCATGCACAGAAAAATTACGACGCTGTCACTCATGATGCATGCTTTGAGCCAACCGGAATCCTTCATTCAGTTCCTTTGAATGCAGTTGTGGTTCACGGTCAGTCTAGTCTTCGGTCCTGGGGATGTGTCCTAAGGTCCCTAATGCTTACTGCTCATCATAGACCAGGTCTGCTTCTACCAGGAATCCCACGACGCGTTCGGAAGTGGGAGAACTATGTTTCAACTCATAAGAAATAACCACGAAGTTATGATCTGGGGACCCCCTGTCATTGAGCTTGCTAATCTTGGAGTACAGCTCAAGCTAATAGTATGTAACGTCCATGTTTTTCTCGATGGTCCAATAAGACACTTATTATATGATTGGTAGGAAACACTTCTTGGCTCTATACCTTTCGACAACATCCGGCAAGCAACATTGTATATCGCGGGGGATGGGCACGCTCGCCTTATTCCACAGGACGAAAAACACTTCCAAATCCCCTACTTGGGAGGATATCATATTGTTGATGAAAGTCAGCTTCAAGTCACCGAGTGGTTACAGGTGGGCTGGAAGCGTGCATTGTTAGACAGGGCCAAGCCAGTCGGTGGGTGATTTTACGTGGTAGACGCCTGCAGAGACGCCTTGTACTAACATAGAATCGCAGAAATAGATTACGCTTATAGCGTCACGTCGTCATTGGCCTTGCAATGTATGATAGAAGGGTGCCAACACTTGGAACCACTGGACTTAACTACTCCAGTCCTAGCTTCCCTAGTTCACGATGGCCACATGATTGGGATAGTAAAATGTGTAGAAGAGGGAGTGCGAATGGTATCATACAAAGATCGTGCCTTGGTATGTGCCAATTTGAGAGCGCTTCCTTTCTCTGATCCAACATAGGTTTACAATGTGTTTTGGAAAATGCAGGAACATCATATCTACCTCCTTGAAGGTCACAACATGGAACCATCTGCCGTTTTAATAGTTGACAATAAAGTCAGGTTTGTCGATATGGCTCTCAAACGATGGTTCAGCCTGAACGTTTTCATCTATGATCAGACAATACATGATGAAGAACAGTTAAAGCAAGTGCAGCTGGAGCACTGGAGGCAGGTTGAATTGCTTTTTGAGTGTATCGATTCAGAACCCTCCACAAGCAACCGATACCGGCCATGCGAATACCGCCCTATCAACGTCATTTCTTCACCCAAAATATTTCCAGTAGTCTCGACGCATCTTTCAGTTGTGTTCAAATGGCCGGAAAATCGCAGGAGAAGATCCAGCGAATCATCAGACACAGCTGGTGACGGACCGTATTTGCCTGGACGGGTCGTCTCATCTCGGCGCCATAAGATTACCTGTGAACCATACATCAAACGCCCAGGGCCTCATAGGATCAGTTCAGAAGTGTCCCCTTCCTCCCTATGTGCGACATCCTCGACTTCCTATATATCCAGCCCTGAGTACACCTCATGATACATCTTCTCCTGTGGCGTGCAATGGCAGTACACACCACTTCCGTCGAAGAGTTTGCTCTAAGCATTCAAACACCCTTCCATATAGTGAAAGCCTAATATCTGCTTTCAGAGGCGTGCATTCTGATTCTCTGCGTGACAAAAGTTACGTTAAGAACGACACCTAGAGAGTGCTGTAATCGGTGGCATATCTCCTCGTTTTGCCGTAATACATTCTAGAGGTCTTTCTTGATGTGACTCGCACCGGGCGGCCGGCTTGGAATTGCCTGCTTGTGCAGCTCAGCTCCGGTCAAGGTCAACTAAACAGCCTGTCTGTCTTTTTAGTTAACTGAAGAAAACATTAGCTAAATGTCCCAGAAAGAACGGGAGTGGTTATTACCTTAACCTTCTTGAAGTCGCTTCTTCCTGGCGAATATAGGAGATAATTCCAACTGGGCAAGAGCAGAGAGATAAGGGCTCAAAGACATGGGTCACATGAACCTTGCACGTCATCCAAGAATGATGGCAATAAAGTCGGTGGACCAACATATCGTATATGTACAGTTAGTAAGGCAACTTCGAGAACACCAAGGTTGATAGTGCTATTCTGCTTGATAGATTTTGGGAATCAAGGGTACGGCAAACCTCGTGACGATTTCCTCGGAAGACATAAGGGTTTGAGCTGTCATTTGGGTGTGGTGCAGAATGATGCACAGCGAGAAGCGCGAGGCATGATGATTGACCGACCGCAGGCCATCAAACGGGAGCAATGTCCATGGCTTATAAATTCAGAAAATGAGGTGGCACCATTCCTTCATTTAGACTAGTGGAAATTGGACTTTGTCCTAGCTGTGCCCGTCTCGAGTCGCTGATGACAGTTCGTGAAGGTAACATGGGACCGGATTATAGTGGAGCGAGACAGAGATGAGAAGAATAAGGTGCTACATTGATGTGTATCATACTAAAGAGCGGCAGGTTGTCGGAAATGATCTCTGGCTAGGGAAGGAGCTGAGAAGGTCAGGCAGCGAGAATATAGAGCCAGGGAGTCGTTCAGAAGGGGGTTGCCCTTGGAACATGAATATCTTGGCGCGAAACAGAAAACGTGTAGCTCCGGTAGTATTTGGGGGACGAGGAATGTGTGGTTCTTGCTGTTGGAAAGAGCTTTAGAGTTCTGGGGGTATGCACCTGCATAAGCATCATCCCGTCTTCCAAACCTCATTTCCGGGGGACCAAGAATTATCTCTCAAAGATAAGTCCGGGCTCCACATCTACTCTGATGGAGTGATGAATCAGACTCCTGCGATTTGCATCAAATTCGTATGACTTACCAAGCTTCAGTCCAACAAATAAGAAACCCTCGAGGTCTTGAATTGGTGGTATTTATTTGGTCAGGTCGGGCTAACGGCACCACTCCCATGAGTTCCAGACAAGGGTTTTATTTCGCCCACAAAGTATGCCTTCGACCCACATATGATCGCCAATATTACGACCCACAACGTAAACGCCGTTGCAGAGGGAACCCCACTGCCAGACTGTAGATTTTGGAACCCAGGAAATGCCACTTCAGCCGCAAACAAGGCGAGGTGTGTTTGTCAGCACGCGCAATCTACAGGTAGGACGCTCTGGGTTCTTTGACACACACAGTAACGGAAAAAGGCACGCGCCGTTTCATAGTAAGACCTAGCAACGAACGAGTTATAATACGAAGCAAAATGCCAATTCGAAACACGTACAACTGATCCGCGTACACAGTGGATCTCCACAAGGAAGTCTTTCAAAGGATGATTTTCCCATTGTTTAACGATTCAGGCTTTGTAAAACGCCATCCTGGACCTGCTGGCTCTCGGCAATATTCAATGACAACGATTTTACGCAATTGACCGAACCAGAGATGACGCTGACATGTATGTAGACGAGTTAAAAAGTAAGGGGAGTCGAAGAGAGAAGTTGTCACTGCCATGAGCCTAGTGGAGAAAATTCCAGAAAGTCCTGGAGTCTATGTGACATTCAATACTTCGGCGACGACCCAAAGAAAAGGAGCGCACAGGTACAGACTGCCCAGAAATACCGAATAATACGCATTTGTTTTTCGAGGGTTGTTGGAATTGAAAGTTCTGGTTTTGTGCCGTCAACCAGAGCTCCTCTGGCTATGTCACTCTCAAATACCACTAACTGTGATCACAGGGACTATGCTCAGTCACTTGTATTGTCCGAGTTGGTCAAAATCTGTACAGTCACCGTTGCCGTCAGGAGCGTGAGCATATCCAAGTATCCGATACTAATCTTCTGCTTTGAAGAGAAGATGTGAGGCTTGCCGGGGCTACATCAGATATGGCAGAATTCGATGCGTTCATTGAGTAACATTCAACGGTGCTGGAACTGGAAGACGTCGCTCCCCATGACACCAGGCTGCAGACCCAGTCGTTCCTCATTGGGGCCTTGTGTCGGTACCACCACTACCATCACAAAACAGCGGCACCACAGCCTTCTCAATATCCAACGACGGCCCATTCATGAGCATAGTTATATGCCTAAGCATATGAATATCGACACGTAGAAAGCAACTCTTTGATCTTGGACTGACGTTGTCGCCGTGATCTACCAGCGCTCAATAAAAACGCTGTTGAAGAAAAAACAAGACACATACCACGATATAACATATTCGACGTCCTACTCGAGTACCAAGCACAGAGAAAAAGGTTGACAATAGGCAATGATGATCATGGTGGTAGCTGATGAAGAGGGTAATGTGATGACCACGCTCTTTCAGTCGTTCACCATGAGTCTGCCAGTGCATGATTTTCTCAATGAACAGACCAGGTGATGACAGCCTATGTTCTCCTTGAGCTCATCGAACCTATCCTTGATGAGCCCAGCCACTATTGAAATCCTTCATCACCGCAGTATCTGTTACCGAGCTCCTGAGTGCTGCTCCATCTCTTCCTTATAATCATGGAATCACCAACTTTTTGCCCTCTGTAATATTTTCCCGATGATTCCCAGCTTCATCCATTGGCTGAAGATCGTTCCCAGTGGCAGGGAGGCTCAGCTGGCAATATTCCCCCGCTACACGTCTGGGACCACTTCGACAATTTGTGGCAGATGAACTTTCTGGCGTCCACTTCCATTCCGCTGTAGGGTTCACTACCACGAAGAGCCTTCGAGGTTCGCCCATGGACGCCATGCTCGTATCTTTACCTCAAGTCTGCACCAGTCTGCCTTGTTCGGTGCCTGTGCAATTGCTCGTGACCCTCTTCTGGAGATCCTATCACTCCCGTCCACCAACTTCAACCACGATGCTTCTAGAGAGTGTAAATATCAGCCGCTTCGCACGTCCCAGAACTCTTTAGGGTGTTACGCATTCAAACATCCATTGTTCAATATTGATGTATGCTTGGATGTGTCCCTTGAAGGTTCAGCAATGAAAACAGTGGATTGTCATGCATCCTGAATGGGTAGTCAAAGGACTGGACGAGTGTGTGATGTTTTAAAATGCCAGGAACAAACAAGGGAGCGATATGATGGCCCATTGCCCAGTCAGAACATAGCCCACCGAGGATCTGAAAGAGTACGCTCCACATCATGGTCACTGAAGAGCTCAGTACGAAAGGGGAGTTATAGCGACAAAACACCTGCCGTCTCTGCTCCTCGGCGATGAATGCATTATATGACACTTCAACTCACACAAAGGTCAGATATTTTTCTTGAATGACAATTGTAGCTGATCTCTTGAATAGTACTTGTTTTGTCTCGTTTTCCAACCAGTAACATTTGAACAACAACGACATCCAAGTTATCTTCAGGATTGATGTGACGTGGGGATACCTTTGTACACATTTGTCTTTCCCCCTCTCATGCATTGACCACTCTGACGATGCCATGACAATGTCGACCTGATTATTCTTCCTTGTAGGTAAACATGAATCTCATGATGATAGGTGTTGAGAGATTCTTGTCTAGACCACGATGATGCTTGGTGCTCCTCTGTACACAGGGATTTACAGGGCAGCGAACAATTTGATTGATTGATCGGTGGGGAAATAAGGGTTGTGGCCCTACAACTTACAAGCGCGCGGGCCTGGCGGGACAATCAGGCTTAAGGCGCTAGCCTTGATGCCTCACTTGACATTGTGGAACATGCTAAATAGGCTCATAGGAGTTGCCAAAGTGGTAGTCACAGTGCTGTGAGCATTGCTGAGACCAAAGATACGTGGTCAGTTCTCCGTTCTCCTTTCTTTTCTACATTTTTCTTACTATGACGCGGAGGAGATGGCCTTTCAAACGTCTCTCATCCTGACCCACGACTCATATTTCTTTCTCTGGAATTTTCTTAGTATATTTCCCTCAGACAAATTGCAATCATCATTTGCACCCCAGATTCGACACGAAAGACTATGCATTCGGCTTTACTCTGAGCATTCGATGTTCAAGAACTGCCTGTCCTTGGCAGCCACACCTGGCTATACTGTTGTCTACTTTGATCCGGACACCTTCTTCCCAATGAACAAGGAATGAACATGGGTGAGAGCGCAGCCCCCCCTATGAAAATTTGACTTACCATTGCACAAACCCTGTTCTGAAATTACACAACTGGACTGTCCAAGAACAAGAAACCACAAGTGCATAACCCGGTCGGTTTCAAGATCATCTGATTACTATTCATAACAAGTGTTGAAGTAGGTTCATCACACAGCAGGCCCCACAGCCTGGGCCTCTGATATACCTGCTGCACTTTGAATGTCACAGTGTAACTTGCCCGCCTACAATTCCGTAACTTTGAAAATATCATTCAGGTTGGGTCATGGCATTTTGCTGAAGCCCCACTCTCACTGACTAATTTCTCCAGCCAAGATTGATAAGTAGCTGAAACTGATGACTCAGAACAGCACACCGCCAGGGTTACAAAGGAACCATTCCTCAAACGTATTGAAAACTAAAGCATCTATTTTGGTTATTTGATTGATGGCTATGCTTCACAGTTCTAAAATCGACAATCTTACGCAACAACGCACTACCGTCTTACGTGTTCAATGATAGGTGCGTTCTCGAGATCATACGCCTGCGCTGCATTTGGGTATTGTCTTCGTCCAACTCTCAGAAGTATCAAGATTGTTTGGAGTAACCTGATCGTCTACGAGTGCAAATTAACCTAATATCGCTGGGCAAATATCAGCAAATGAATCTGGATGCATAAATTTGGCTCAGCCTGAGTGGAGCCAGTGCGTCACATTCACGAAAGATGTCATTGTTGGTAGCAGGCTTCCCAGGTGCACCTGGCCCTGCCGTTTGGAACTCCGAGTGAGGAGAACTCACGGCGATATGCATGTAGATTCTCAACCTCAAGGAACAGCAGTCGTAAGTGGTGTTAGTGATGGTCTGGAAAGGGTATTCATATGGTTGTTATTTGGTGCTAAAAGGGATCCTTATCTTTCACTACAAGTGATATAAGCGGCCCTAGAATGCCTTTTTAAAAGCTTGGAAAGAAACTGGGGTTTACGGGTATTTAATTCGTAAAAAGTTTTCAGCCATCCATTGCTAGGTGTCCTCAAGGTGTGTTATCTGGCATTGTTGGTGCGAATGTAAATATTTCTGCCAATGCGTTAGGGTGCGTCCCATGCTTCAGGGGGAATACTTGCTCGGTGGGGTCTTTTTATGGCATGTCACGGACTGCATGAACGACGGGATCTTTTGGGTATTAGAGTGTACAGCAGGGCGCTGAAATCGGGGTTTCATTAAATCAGTCAAGGATTGAATTAGGCCAGTGTAGTTCACGTTCTGTATGGGATTCATCAACCAGGGCCTGTTAGGCAGCCGACACAGCTCTTGTCATGTTCTTCCTATCGGTTCAATGGAAGGGTAGACGTACTCGTTCAGTAGGAAAGACCACAATGTTACATGTAGGACCGCAACAAGTTATGGTAGGTTTATTGGACAACAAAATTTCCCCTTGGTTCATTGTAATTTGTGTGTAGCGTTGAGAAGAGGGAGCTTCCTTCGCTCATGTGTCTTGACAGTTGGCTCCTGCTAACATGGAATAGGGTCCTACCATAGGGACACATTGGCAAAGCATTGTCCACACAAGTCCGCAGAGAATAAGTGATTCATTATCAGGTTTGCTTACCCAATCATACAAGGACCATGGGAGCAGACATCCGGGGAGATCCTTGATGTTCAGATTTCTCAAGCTGTGCGCATGGTCTGGAAGAAAATGCACAGGGAAGAGAGGCAATGTTATTTTCGAGGCTAAGTAGCCATGGCAAGGCTGGCCTGTTTACCAAGGAGACAATGTGTGTAGTATAAAGGAACCAATGAGGATGTTGAGTAACTAGATGCATGCGGTAGCAGGAAGCGGGTGTACGTAAGTAGGTAACCGCATGGCCTGCCTGACTCTGATATCGTTCCTTTCATCATTATCCCCAGTGACTCTTTGTTGGGTGTAGTGCCGCGTATGTCGGGGCCTTTTATCTTAAGAATAATCCATGGTGATAACTTATGTATGCTTCTACTTCCCAATGTCGACTCTTGGAATTTCCAGCTGGCGAACTCTACCGTTTTCAGCACCGTGATTTGCATGGCAACGGCTATTTCTCCTGCTGTCAACCCCAAATCCTAAGAGAAGCCCATACCTGTTTCAAGATCTGGAAATTCCTGAGAACACGTCTTATTCTTCAGATTATTTGTGCATGCTTTTGGGAATGTAAACGGCAGTGGGCGTACAAGAATTAGAACATATCAGTAGTAATTTACATGATGGATCGTAGGCAAATCTCAACGTTATGCTACTTCTTCCGCGAACCTGGACTCACTGATTGCGTCAGAAGGGTCGAAAGGCCCCATAGAGCTGTAATCATCATCATGATTAAATCTAGGCACCCGTGAGATCACATTTGGAATTTCAATTGCCGCTTGCACTCTTGGCACAGGCTCTAAGTATGGGATGTTCACTTCCTCCACCGTGGCCATGCACCTGCATGATTCAGTATGTGTTCAACATCAAACTCACCCAGATCAAACACAAGCGTGATTACAAGGATACTCCCAAACACACTGGCGATGCCAGATATACAGAAACTGATGTTATTTAATTCTCTGGATGCCAGCAAAACATTTGTTCTGGCCTACGTGTTCGTCTGAAACCCTTCTCGAGAACAGTGTGGTACACATGCCAGAAAATTTTAGGTTTCTCTCCTTCAAGCTTGTCAGATCTTCGTCCTCTTCTCTTCCTGGGCCTGTTTTGTTGACACTTATTCTGTAATTCCAACCACGCTTCTGCCTACTATACAGACAGTCCCTCTTTTGCATTTCAATTCTCTTTCCTCATGCTTCCCTGCTCATCCTAGACACCAGTACTCCTCCTGCATCTCGGATTCTGTGGCGGCACCGTGCCCCAAGCTAATACAACTCACTTCCAATCCTTCCTATAGGAGCCGCCCATTAATTATAGCTGCCCGACCAACATAAATGTGTCGCGTAATGCATTGTCTGGCAGTAGTAGGTGCAGGCAAACTGGCAGCATAACGATTTGAAACCGGCTTCTAAATTCTGTTCCTTATGTCTCGATTACGATTTTGGCCTCGAACTCTGGTCCTGCAGATACATGTATGATCATGGAGATGCTTCTCTTATACATATATGGGAAATGTACTGATTTCAGTCTTGGACCAAATTTTTAATCGATAATTAGATGGAAAGATGTTATTTCAAATTTGACCCACTTTTGCCAGCCTTTGCATTGCACTAAATTTACTTGTCAATGATAGAGATCTTTGTTGTTGTTCACAAAATTTGAAATCCAGTCAGAATTGCCCTGACTACATGGCCGTCTTTTGGAGATAATTATTATGTCTGTTGCTCAATATTATAAGAGAAACCCAAAGCCAACCTGGTTCTCGTCTCGACAGCACCCAATTCCCCGCACTACTCCTTCTTGCGCCCAGCTCATCACTATGTGCATCATCGAGCGCTGCTGCTTCTGCAAGAAAACGCTTCAGCTTTCACCATATTGCAACTGTGTTGCAAAGTATGACCCTATGCTTCGAGAGCTCTACTGTTCGAGCTGCCCACCGCGTAGCAAGCCCAGCTCTCAGAAAGTACTGGGAACTACCACCAAGTCGTCGGCTCCTAGAAAGCACTAGACCCAGAGGTAATCCTTTATATTTAGTAGTTGCGAGTTGCGAGCATGATCTGATGATAGATCTAGGGTAAGAAGTAACACCATAAAGTCAGTCTCGTGCTATTCTGCGTCGCCGTCGGACTCGAACAAATGGACTCATAGATAAATGCAATCATTTTTCCGAAGTGGGGACACCTTACCCCTCGATGCTTTTTTGGAGATTTTTTAAATTGAAAGGCTTGGCGGGAAGAATAGACTCGGAGCCTAATTTAGCTTATGTATGCCGGTTACTCAAATTTTCTGTTATCATATCTCCGAGAGATAAGATCTTATGATGCGTGCAGTGCACGTGTGGCGGAGTTGAGAATGGAAAGTTCCGCTCACCGGTATACTTCATCATTTAGTTCTGGTCGCCGTTGCGTAGTAAACAGTACCTGGTACTTACTAGAATCACTTTGTTTGGTGCTCACAACTCTTTTGACTACAGTGCTTCTGCATCCTTGGTAAGTAACTGATTCTTGCCGGTCACAATGCGAAAGGAAACTATTGGAATAGAGAAGAAATTTGAACGCATTCTTTTAGCTCCAGAAAATCCGTCCGCTTCACTATTAGAGGGAATCCTGACGGATTCTGCTGTAGTCAATACCCTGTGTCACGGTTCTGTGCAGTGTTCACCCGTTTTCTGTGGTTTTGGCCTGCTCCGAAGTAGCCACTTACCAGGAGCGTTTATCTTCATCACGTCTACTAACATGATTGTATTGGTAGAAAATGGCTATGCGGAGGCACACGTCGACTAAATGACCTAGGGAACTCTCACACCGCCATTCAGTCAGAGCTGATAAATGCCGATGTACAGCGCCACTTGGAACACAGCTTGTTCTAAAAATGGCACTGTTTTCATCTGCGCGCTTATTCAAACACGAATTCGGACAAGCCGCAATGCACGTTCTGGAGGAGAAGGTGTCTTCCTTCTGTCCCAGGCTGCTCGTAAGGTACGTTCAAATTTGCGGCGCCATTCGGACTCGAGCTGTTGGAAATCATGGACGGTCTGGCCTCACACTGCAATTATCCGCCGCATCCTATCTTTGTCTTATTTTAGGCCAAGCGCACTGAACATGGTAGTCATGCATCCATTGAATACGGTTGATATGTATATTCCGGATGTCTGCTGTATCTCGGGCGGCCTCTAGGTAAGCGTCTGTTGTGTCCCTTCTCATTGACAACATCATGTCCAGCGATTGTTATGCTCAGCAAGATGACTATGGCACAGCTAGCCGTGATACCAACTTTGAGCCAGACGGGATTCTTCATTCAATCCCTTCGAACGTAACTGTAGTTGGCGGTTAGTCAATTATTCGCTAATGCGGCCGATATTCACTTCTCATCCCAGACCAAGTCGCCTTCTACTGTGATGGCTATGAAGCGCCTGGAAGTGGCAAAGCTATGTTTCAGCTCATAAGAAACAACCATGAAGTCATCGTCTGGGGACCTCCTCTCGTCAAGCATGCTAATCTCATGATACAGCGCGAGTTGATCGTATGTGACCTCGAAATTCTCGATGCTCAAAGAGAGACTCACCACGATATTGTCAGGGAATGCTTCTAGATTCTGTCAATTTTGATGAAATCCACCAAGCAATGTTGTATATCGCATGGGACGGACGTGCTCGCCTTATTCCACAGGAGGAAAAATACTTCGAAGTCCCCTACTTAGGCGGATATCGTTACGTCGAAGACAACCAGCTTCAAGCCACACAGTGGTTACAGGCGGGCTGGAAGCGTGCATTGTTAGACGGGGTTAGGCCAGTCGGTAGGTGATATTTGCCGTTATAGGCACCTGTAGACCACTTTGTACTAATATGTGATCACAGAAGTAGAATACGCTTATAACCTCACGTCGTCCTTGGCGTTGCAATGCATGATCAACGGATGCCGAAACCTGGAACCACTGGATTTGACTACTCCAGTTTTGGCTTGTCTAGCTCGCGATGGCCATATGATTGGGCTAGTCAAATGTATAGAAGAGGGAGCGCGGATGGTTTCATATAAGGATCGCAGATTAGTGCGTGCAGACCTCAGAGCGCTTCATTTCTCTGATTCCGCATAGGTTTACAGCGCCTTTCAAAAGATGCAGGAACATCATATCTACCTTCTTGACGGTCACGACATGGACCCGTCTGCCGTTTTAATAGTCGACGACAAGGTCAGATTCATCGACATGGCTCTCAAAAGATGGTTCAGCCCGAATGTCCTCATTTATGATCGGATGGTACACGATGAGCAAGAGTTGGAACAGGCGCGGCAGGCACACTGGAGGCAGGTCGACCTGCTTTTCGACCGCATCGATACACAGCCCTCCATTAGCAACCGATACCGGCCATGTGAATACCGCCTTATCAACTCCATTTCTGCACCGAGAATGTCTTTGTCACTCTCGGCGCCTCCTTCGGTCATTTTAAAAAAGCAGGAAAAGCGCAGGAGAAGATCCAGCGAAACATCATCAGACACAGCTTGTGACGGACCGTATTTGCCTGGACGGATCAGCTTAGCACAACGCCGTAGCCTTGCCCGCGAACCGTTCATCAGACGCCCTGAACCTCATATGATCAGTTCGGAAACGTCACTTTCATTTTTAAGCGCTACGTCTTCAACTTCCCTATACAGCCCCAAGTTGTATACCTCATGATGCACCATTTCCGTTGAATATCATGCTCTAACATTCAAACCATTCCCCATCTGCTCGAAGGACTGGAATTGTATTATCTGCTTCCAGAAGCGCGCATTCTAATTCTGGATGGCTTGGTCATGAGCACAGCTTAAGAGCTTGACTAGAGTTTCGTGAAGATTTGGGTTAGTGGGGGAAGGACGTAGTCGGGAGACAAGCTTGCCTTTATAATCTAAACAAAGCACTAGCCAAAGCAGTAGAAAAGAATGGTTGAAGTTGTCACCTTCCGCTACGGCAAGGTGTTCTTTTCCTCTCCGAGGACGATCGGGGGTTTAAGGGAGAAAGGGTGGACTACACAGTGACATCCAATTATCAGAGACGTAGGCCATGTTATACATTACAGGAATAGGGTTGAAGATCAGGCGACCTCAACTTTACGGGGGCCATTGATGCTTGATCGGCAACTTCGAAAGTGCTAGCGTGAAAGGTTAATCTCATGATCAGGGCCCAGGAAACCAAAAGAGAACCGCTCATTGAACAGTCAAGCGGAAAAGGATAAGACGGCGATGATCCCACAACGTCTCAATGCTCAGGTGGAGTTATCATCACGGGCTCTCATAGCGATCCAGACAAATGTCTCCAAATGGAAAAGTCCCGTAGTAGGGGGTGGCCGTAAATCAGTGATTCTTGAATTGATACGGGAGGAATTTGGGAACGATTCCTCTGCTCCCGTTCGGACTGCATGCTAGACTCGAATGAATCTGCCTAGTACCGGAGAAGTTGTCGACTGGCAGGAAACTTAGATTCTCGCTTGCCGAACTGAACTTTTCCTGGCGGTCGCTCATGTACGCAACATGATGGCGTTTGGGGGACGCAACAAGTGTATCGGCTACTATCAGGATGGTGCAAATCGGCGGAATTCTGGATTTGAAGATATAAAAAGGACAGGGCGAAGAAGGGAGAGAGAGCGCAAGAAGACTCGTTTATATTGAGTCGTGGTGATGTATTGGTACATCTCCCCAATACTCGCCGCAGACCTCATGTGCGTTATAGACAGGTACTTCTTTGCTCCACGGACATAAGGACACAAGGGCGAGATGCGAACGGCGAGTAGGCGGTACGATGGTGGTCTGATGGTGTTCTGCTTGAGCTGCCAGCCATTATCCCAGGACGCCCCACATCCTGACGTCAGGGGTCCAAGCCGCGGACAATCGTGCTGACTTTCATCAGCAGTATGAATGGCAAGCACAGAACGCGGGCAGGGGCCGACAGCATGACGATTCCTATCATTCGGACGCGAACGTCAGGGTCTAGGCAAAGAACACCAGTATTCTCAATAGTAAGCCTTCAGGAATTGGTCAAGCGTGGATTCGCCCAGACGTTCAGATTTTCCGTGTAAAGAGATGAACCAGGCACAGGATGGGAGCGAAGGTCATCGCCAGTAGACTAGTTTATTCAAAGTAAGCATTAGCCAAACGCGTGAAAAAGAATGATAGAGGTTATCACCTGAATCCCACCACGACGAGATTTTTGTCACCGTGGACAAATGAGCCTTTGACGGGGTTACTAGTACTGTCTGAGGACTCGGAAATTCTGCGCCTTCCAAGAACGAGGTTTGATAACCCGATATACCAGGCGACCGCAGCTTTCCGCGGCCCGCTCATGTTTGATCAGTGACTTCGAGGGCACCAACGTGAAAGTTTGAGGAGAACTGCCCGTTGGACAAGACTAAACGTGGAAAAAGATAGGACGATAACAATTACATGATGTCCCAATCGACAGGTAGGGTTCACATCGTTACGGACGTTTGTAATGATCCAAACAACAGTTTCCAAATGGGGAAATCCTACCCCAAAAAGAAACTGCGTTATAACTCAAAACACCCAACTAGAGGGCGACCATAAATCGATGATTCCGGATTTGATACGGAACGAGTTATGGAGATGATTCCTCCGTTCCTCTTCGGACTGCATGCAAAGTTTCCCAGCCCAGTCTTTTAACTTGGGTAAGGAGTAGTGCATAACAGGAGTCCCCTGAGAAACGTAAGAAGCATGTAGACCGCAAGGCACTTTTGCTTTCGCAACAATGTGATAGAGAGCCGTCTCCGAGAGGCACTGCATAAAGATAGGACGAGGCTCGGAGACGATCTGGACGGATGAGCCTAATAGAGTAGATACGATGTGCCTAGAAAGTCCTGGAGTCTATGTGACATTCAATATTTCGGCGACGATCCAAAGAAAAGCTACGCACAGGTACAGACTACCCAGAAATACCGAATAATACACATCTGTTATTCGAGGGCGGCACAACAATGTTCATTTTGCGGCTCATGAACCCTACGGACCGCACGTAGGCACGATAAAATGGAAAATCGGCGTACGTTAGGGAATAATATCGTTGGAATTAAAAGTTCTGGTTTTGTGCCGCACAAAACAGAGCTCCTCTGGCCATGCCGCTCCCAAAGATCGCTAACTGTGGTCACAGGAGCTATGCTCAGTCACTAGTATCGTCCAAGTTGGGAGGAAGTTTGCTGATTGTATCAAAATCTGGACAGTCGTCGTCACCGTCGAGAACGTGAGCATATCTAAGTACACGGCATTAATCTTCTGATTTGAAGAGAAGATGTGATGCATACCGGGGTTGCATCAGAAACGGTGGATTTGATGCCTTTCATTGAGTAACGTTTGACGATGCTGGACATCGCTGCCTACGACACCACCGCAGAACGGCGACACCGTAACCTTCTCATATCCACAACGGCCGATTCATGAGAATAGTTATATGCCGAAGTATATGGATATCGACGCGTAGAAAGCAACTCTTTGATCTTGGACCGACGTCATCGCCGTGACCTACTAGCACTCAATGAAAACGCCGTTGAAGAAAAAACGAGACACATACCACAATATAACGTATTCGACGTCCTACTCGAGTACCATTCGCAGAGAAAAGGGTTGACAATGGGCAATGACGATCATGGTGGTAGCTGATGAAGAGGGTAACGTGATGACCGCGCTCTTTCAACCGACCCACCACTATTTCGAGCCCTTGCGTTGCCTGCCATATTTTCCCTTGATTTTCCCAATGAACAGACCAGGTGACGATAGCTGATGTTCCCCTTGACCTAGTCGAGCACAACCTTGACAAGCTCAGCCAAAATTGAAAATCCTTCCGAACCACTGCAGTATCCGTTTATCGAGCTCCTGAGGGCTGTTCCATCTCTTCCAAACAATCATGGAATGACCAACTTTTTTGCCCTCTGCCATATTTCGCCCATAATTCCCAGCATCTTCAGTTAGCTGAAGATCGCTCCCAGTGTCATTTGCGGGGCCACCTCGACGATTTGTGGCAGATAGACTTATTGGCATTCACTCTCCTCACGCTGAAGGACATCGCATGTCCAACTGTGATGAGCTTTTTCTAGTGACTATATCCGTCCCCTTATCCCCAGTCCTTGTTTACCGTCGAAGTGCACAGGTCTGCCCTGTTCCGTGCAACGCAGGTGCTCGAGGCCATCCTCTAGAGAACCTATGACTCCCCTATGCCGATTTCAATGTGTACAGGCTATTCCTGGCAGCGTAGCCAGGGAAGCCAGCCACTTTGCATGTGCCAGTTTTCTTGGGAGCGCTTCCAAGCATCCATGAATCATTAATCAACATGGACGTGCGCGCGGATTTTTCTCGGAAATTCAGCGATGAAAATGGTGGATTACTATGAACGACCAGTCAATGAACTGGACCAGTGTGTAGCGTTTTAGAATGGGAGGAGCAAACCGGGGAGCGATGTCAAGGCCTATTGCGCAGAGTTAAAACCTCGTCCAGCGGCAGACATACATTCTTGAACGGTCGCTTCTAGGCAGGAAGAATGCAAGTTGTGGTGAGCATCTTCCCTCTTTGTAGTACGAGTTCTCATTTGGAGGGCACACAGGTTAGAACGAACTATTGTCTGCCCGTCCAATATCCGATGGCCCTTGGGCGTGGTCATGTCCTTCAGACTGTGCCCGGAGGGGTGACGTGTAGTTCACCGAAGATCTGAGCAAGAGTGCGCTCCTTCTCGTGGTCATTGGGGCGCTCTGTACGAAAGGGGAGTTATACGAGGAGATACTTTGCATCTCTGCTGAACCATCGGTGATGAAAGCATTGTGAGACCCTTCCGCCTGCGCAAAGGTCAGATACTTTTCTTGATTGCCGGTTGTAGCTGATCTCTTGAATTGTTCTAGTTTGTGTCCCGTTTTCCCACCAGTGGCACAGTAAAAATATCCATGATATCTTACAGGACGATGCGATGCGATGACACCTTACACATCGTCTTTTATCTCCCTCGTGCGTTGTTCCAAAAATTATGGCTTCCGTTGTCGTGTAAGTGCTGATGATGTTGGCCTGTTTAGTATTCCTTGTAGGCAATCACGAATGTCATGATGATAGGTATCGAGCCTGAGATTCCTGTCCACACTCAGCGCATATCGTGCCTTCCTTGCGTATGGATTTACAGGGCGGCGAGCAATTTGATCGATTGTTCAGCAGGGAAACCAGGGTAGCGGCCTTACAAGCGCACGAGCCTGGAGGACATTCAAGCGCTTTGACACAAAATTTGGCTTTGTAGGGCATGCATAATATTCCTCATAGGAGATGTCAGAATTGCAGTTGTATACCAGCAGTTCTGGGAAGCGGATCTATTCATTGTTCAAAAACATCCGCAGATATCGGCGCCAAGACTAATACTCAGTCCGTTCTCCGTTATCCTGCTAGTTCTACGTTTATCTTGATATCGCGTAGAGAAGATGGTCTTCCAATGGCTACGACACCGTGGAGGAATCTTCTCATCTGGTCCTGAGCGGAGGATACAATTTGAGGTCAGTCTTCATTTAATTACATTATTTTTCTCTTCAGTTGTTCTTATTTGAGACTCTCACCAGCCCCTCTGACACACGCTTCCATGAAAAGGGTGTAAAAGGGTCGGTTCGGGATTTCCGTCGAAAGTGTGCTGTCGGGTTGTGTCTCCAACGAGTGGAATAATTCACGATCTGTAGATGGGACGTGTTCAGATCGAGTTTTTCCTGAAAATATCTACCAGCGGTATGAACAAACACAGAACCGGCGCGAAGGATAACGCATCCAGCTTTACTCCGCGGGCTCAACGTTCGCAGTCCCCTCGGTCCTTGGAAACAATGTATTTTTATTTTGCTTTGACGCATCCGGATGGAAAAGTATAAACGGGCTTCAAATGCACTACACCAGCGAACTAACGGAATTCGACAGGATATTAATCAGTCGTCAACGATCTGGCGATCTATTTCGCCAGTGGCACCAGCTCCATAGCCTGGGCCTTTGATGTCAGTCCCCCGGGCGTGATACACCTAGATTCAAGTACCTCCGAGTCTCGCAAGTAACTGCGAACAAAAATGCCACGGTGCCAGGGGTCTTGCTGCGTTTAAGCCTTTTCCTTGTTGCACTCTCCAACTGAGGACCGAATGGTTTTGGGATATTGATTCAACTCGCGATGTATCACGCTCAACGTTACCATCGACTGAACTTCGCCACTGAGAAAGGTCTGGCAATACAACTCAGCTACAAACGGTACTTATCTTCCCAAGGGCTACGAATTAAATTGTCCCGGTAGCCGCCTCGAAGACTGAAGTATCCTTTTTTGACTGTTCTTGGCATCAACAATATTAATAAAGCTGCTTTTTATAGCCATCTCAATATACTTATGGATACATGCTGTGCACTTCTCTTCTTATCTATGTTCCTGAGATCAGTTTCGCTTTTCCAGAGCTCTCAGAGGCTCGAGTTCCTCTGAAATGGCTCTTATACGACAAGAGCTAAAGATTTGTCAGGCAAGGAGAACAGAGCATCCTTCAGCCCATCAGCGACTGATCTGGACGATGAAGCCAGAGCGGCAAACCGACGAGATCTGAATTTGAACAGTAGGTAAAATACTGATGCAGATATGGAACATTGTAAGGACTTGGCAATCTTTCTTCCGTCGCATTCACAGAGATGCCTTTGATTTCAGCTGGCTTATCCGGGAAACTGGTACTGCTTCAGAGCTCCGAAAGGAGGGACAGACACATCAAATGCACTACCCCGGGTTATGCAAGAGATATTAGTACACGTGAGTGGTCGGCGTTAGAAGTAGCAGGAAGAAACAGTGGCCTGGTACGCGTATATGCTTCTATTTGTGTTGAAACAATTCAATCTTACGTCCCACTTTGAAAGGATTCAAGCCGTGCAAGAGACCCAGTCTTAGAAGACACGCAGCCTTCTCCATACTCGCCTCACCCATTCTTCGCTCAACACTCTCGTTGTGTGTATTGACTTTCGCTGCTGTTGGTGCAGGGCCGAATCTCCTTTGTCACGATGCAATTGCCCTATGGTGCCCAAGGAAGGCTACTGTAAGAGCTGCCCACCGCGTAGTGCGCTTAGCTCACAGGCGTTGGCGAAGCATTTACTATCACCACCAGTTGTCTAGACCAGCAGGTTTTTTTTGTGGTATCACGAGGATCGGAGTGTCAATGTCTCATTTCGAAATATTTAGGAAAACAAATTAACGGATCGGCGTGGAAGGAAGGAAGGAAGGCAATCGCACATCAAAACTGACACACGCTAAATTCATCAACGTTTCAGCGTTCGTCCTGATTCCCCATCGGGTAGTTACGACACTATTTCTTGGGATCCAGCGCTGTGGATGCGCGTTTATTACAGTCGAAGCCCTCTTAACCCATAGCCGTTAGTCCTTCTAACCCATAGGGCTTGACGTCCACCGATTTGGTTCGCAGAAAAATGGGTACCGTAACCCATACATCACCATGCTTAGCTCCAAGTGTCCACCGATCGCTATGGGCTAAGAGGGCTTCGACTGTATGCGTTTACTGAATCACAAACGTTTATCGATAAATAAGCACATGCAAGAACTTTGAGCGGCGGCCGCCAGAGCTTAGTATTTCTAGGAGTTGAACTGTTCATTAGAAATGATTTCGCTGTAGCCCCTTCATCAGAGGCTTAAGAATAGACGGCTTCTCTTGCGAAAGGGGCGGTGACTGTTTCAGTTGCTGCTCTTTGCATATTTCGGCCCTGAATTCAGCCTGGACCTCATACCCAACAAATAGACCAGAGAACGACCATATATTATTCGTTGCAGGGCTTTCAAAGACTCTTGACCAGTATGGCTGACAGCTGTCGCCGATCACTAATGTGAGATCAGTATCGACTAGGTGACCCATGAATCTAGACTCCCTAGCCAGTCTGCGTTGTATGCTGCGCATCGTCGGCTCAGATGGGATCAAGTTCGCAGCATCCCATAGGCGTTGGTACTCACTTCCTCGGAGATTTTTCCTCTTCGAGTCCAAGGAACTACGAATGGCACCGAAGCGGGGAGTTTGCGACTGGTTGCCTTCCTAATTGAAAAGGAGTTTGGCGAGGACAGCAGTTCGGTTCAAAGTACCCCGAGTTGTGCTGTCCCGAGGTTCTTCAATGTCATCAGGATTGATCACAAGGACCAGCCTGCAAGCGCGCGGGCAGATATGACAACTGATCTCCGTTAGAGCGGTGGATAACACATTCTCGTAGTTGAATCAGATGCCTTCAGATCTCAAGTATGGTATTTCTTTGATTACTGATTGTGTTTCTCAGACATTCACACTGACAATCTTAATAAAGCATTACCGGCCCCAAATATTCAATACTGGGCGCGCCTCTGAGATCATGCACCCAGTGCGCTGTGTCAAGTTCTTGCCTTTGTTCAACTATAACTTAGTTCCAAGTAGCCCGAATTTCCATGACAAGCGTACAGTAATCGGGGTAATATCATTAGGTTAAAAGGTGATGTATCCGAATCGTCCCGATTGAACCAGACACAGACACTCGATCCATGGGAAAGTTGGCACAGCCTGAGTGGAACTTCCCGGCGAGACAATCTGTGAAAGTTGTTTTCCCCTGAGTCTTCCATCATTTTCACGCAAGATGCCATTGTTTGCAGGGTTTCCCAGGCGCATCTGTCCATGTCTTCAGAACTTAGAACTGTGAAAGGAGGAACACAGCAGTGAAAGTGCCCCGCAGGATTACATTGATGGAATGATATATACTATGAAGCGCAACATATCGATCGCCTAGTTATAACATGAGTGCTTGGTATCGGACACACAGTAAATAATTGCTATGGCAAATCACGGATCTATATAGGAACCATATTCTGATATATCAAGCCATTAAGTATCCTTGAACAAGTGCTATTCAGTCGGAAACAATTGGGGATATAGGCTACATCCAGTAAATCAAGCATTGTTCTTCTCGCCTAACCTTTCTCTTACGAAAGGCATCAAAGGGCAGGGTTTGCCATCGTTGAAAAAATGATTGCGTTTATCTATGAACCGGTTCGTTCGAACACTGCGACAAAGAATACCCTGAGACTGACTTCGCTGTGTTATGTACTTCATTTTCCTGGACATATCATTATTATTAGGCCGAACTCGCAACTGAACATAAGTAGTGGTATTACCTCCGGCGTGCCTGGTCCTTTTACTGGCACCCGAAGACTTGGTGGTAGTCGCGGCCGCTGTCCCCAAACTGGTGCTACTCGGCGGGTAGCTCGAACAGTAGCGCTCTTTGAGCATAAGACTGCACTTGGTAAAACAGGCACATTCTGACGAAAGCTGAATCACTTTCTTGCAGAAGGAGCAGCGCTCGGTAATACACATAGTGAGCTGGATGAGAAGGGGCAGTGTGGGGAATTGGCTGCTGTCGAGGATGTCTTGGTCTTTTATAAGAATTGAACACCGAACGTGACAATTACTACTCCCCCCCAGGCCTCAATGGACCAGGCAGGTTGAGTTGGCACGAGGCCTCTCCAAGAACAAGAAGCCTGGGTTACGACCCTGCTGAAAACGCTTTGACATCGACCAAGCATTATTCGTATGGCCGGAAGGCGTCAGACGCTAATACTTTGTGTGAGCGCGTGCCCCGGAGAATCGCGCTGTGAAATAAAAACATTTTCTGTGAAGCCGATCAGTTCTTGTTCTTGTATGCGGTAAGTAATTGTACCCAAAAGAGTAACGGAGCATACACGCTAATGTGTACACAACTCTGTTCAAAGAACGCAGGCCCCGGACTTACCAAAAGAACACGAGTCCCACCGGATCCGTCAAAGACCGCCGACCGTACTCTTATCTCGCACTCAGGTGATAAATTGTTCACCTTCGACCGAGGTCAGCAAAAGAGCCCATTCCTTTTAGTAAACTGGAGAAAACATTACCTAAATGCGTGAGAAACAACGAGTGGGGTTAATACTTTGACCTTCTCTAAGGCATCTCTTTCTGCGGAGTAGGAGAAACTCCGACAGGGCAGGGCAAAGAGCCAACTAACGGCTCAAAGACATGAGCCGTGGGAATATCGCACGCCGTCTAAGAATGAAAGGAATACGATTGATGTACCACGGTATCGTACATACACCGTTGGCTAGGTGACTTCGAAAACACCAAGGTCGATAATGACATTCTGCCTGGGAGATGAAGGAGAATATTTTTTTCTCCTCTTGCTGTGGAACAGCGCAGGAAAAAAGCGATGATTAGTCTGCGATATTCTGCAAGGGACAGCATAAGTAAAGGCGTGGAAATAGCATATGAAGAAAACCCGCACCCCGTTAACACAGAAAGCAACAGTACGGGAAAACCTCGGCGGAAATTTTCTCAAAGGACAACACTTTACGGAGTCTTCAGGGTGCGGTGTGGAATGATGCACGATAAAAAAAGAGGGAAGGCATGGCGATTGACTGGTTTGTGACTGGTACTTTGCTGCCGCCCAGCACTCGTCTCGATGATTCAATTCTAGACAGACTTCGTTGCCGTAATCTATCAGCACTCAATAACAATCACGGCTGAAAGAAAAAGAGATACATACCACAACTTTACAATGCCTTCGACCGCCACGAGTCTGTCAGTGCATGATTTCTCAATGAACAGACCAGGCGACGACAGCTCTTGGACAGCTCACATTCTCCTTGAGCTCATTGAGCACTTCTTCCACGAGCTCGGCCGCTACCGTAAAACTTTCATCACGGCACTACTATCCGCTCCACGATCGAACCTCTGTTCCGTCTCTTCCAAACAATTCCGAAATCACTGATTTCTTGCCCTCTGTGATATTCCGCCCGTAGCTCCCGACATCTTCCAGTTGACTGAAGTTCATTCCCAGAAGAAAGGAGGCTCAGCCGGCAATATCCCCTCGCTACACATCCCAGACCACCTCACGATTTGTGGCAGATGGACTTTCTGGCGTTCACTTCCATTCCGCTGTAGGGTTTCCTACCACGATGAACCTTCGCCCATGGCTTAGGCTGTGCTCGTATCTTTACCTCAAGGCTGCACAGTTCTGCTACGCTCAGTGCCTGCACCATTGCTCAATGCCCTCCTTAGCGGTCCCTTCTAGGCCGTGTAAAGACGGACTATGGTGAGTGCGTTCTCGCTTGCTTGGTACGAGTTCTCATTTGAAGGTCTGTGGGTTGGAATAAAGCCATTGTATGCCCGTCTAGTATCGTATAACCCGTGGTTGTACCCCTGAGTATGTGTTCGGAAGGTGGCTCGCTAGAGATCTGTATGAAGGGGGAATATCAACAACGAGATGCCTGCCGGCGTCTCTGCTCATTGGCAATGAACTAGTCGTGTGTGGGCCATCGCATCTGCGTGGCAGGACCGAGCCCTATTTTTTTCCCTCCGAAGCTCGACATCACAAAAAAGACCAAAAAAACTGTCATATATAACATGCCTCTAAATCACAACGGTGTACTAAATGATAGAAATAGAAGCACGCCAGATTACAAACAAGAGCAAGAGAGAAGATGTAGGGAATATAACCAAGCCAGGTATCGAATAAAGCATGGACCAGCAATTTGTCAAAAGCAAAAAAGTACGAACTGGGCAACCAGAAGATTCCGTGCCCTTTAGACTCCATTCGGCGCATAGCTGGTCACTGCAGTTATGTCGGGTAGCCTGGCCATCATGGGCCCGGCCGACATTATGAGGCCACTATGGAAATAAAATGAGTTCGAATACCATGCCGATGGAAAGGATACTTACCGGTGAACCGCTAGCACCTGTCCACATGAACGAAATAGAGCTTCCGGGATTGGCTGCAAGAGCACTAGGCCTGCAGGTAGGTCAGAATTCTTCGCTCTCTATAGGACATTAGGTTGAGATTTTGTGGGTATTTTCATTGGTGCTGCTGGAAGCAACAGCGGGATCAGTGTACTCTGTACCATCAATAGTGACATTTTGCACGTTTCTGTGTCCGGTGACATAGGAAGCAGTGAAGAAAGGGAGGAGAATAAATGCCTTCATTGTCGACGTCGATGTTGAAGCAAGGCAGCGACGATTGGCCTTCTGCTTGTGCCGGTACCGCAGTTCTTCCTTGCCTAGCAAACCACAACAATAGCCAATTTCACAATCAAAATGACTTTCTCTTGCCCAAAATATAACTGTCAACAAACTCCCCGACCGGAGACCATGTACAGGATTCTCCGTGACATTTCCTGTATTTATTGCTGGGTGACTCGTATCACAACTGAATCGAAGTACACTCACAGCTTTCGTGTAGGTACAGAGTTGCTCAATGCTTGCCCAGCCAAGGCTATCAAGCTCAACGATGAGGATCCCTTGGTGCTGCTTTTTCCTATTCATGCGAACGATGGCATACCTCAAGCTATTGCATTGGTCATTGATATTAAAAGGCTTAGTATGCTTTTCATGGTACCCTTCTAGCAACAGCTGATACAGTCCTGTAATGGTATATCCAGTGCTAGGTGCCGGTAGGGTCCGCGCCAAGAAGCCTCATAAGATTTTACACAAACATCCTCGCAAGGACTTTCCAATGACATTTATACAAAATTTGAGTAGAAGTGTATTCAAACGCCATCAGCAGAAGAGCGACGAGGACAGGGAGACGGAGACTGACACATAGGCAATACATATACCAAATTCAACCAGTGAAATAATAAGATGTATACTACATAAGATAGCTAGCGACGTATTAGCTTGTCATTTGCATATCACAGTTGCGGAGAGTCGCACATACTGTCCAATGTCCAGATTGTGAACCTCGACCGGTGCCGTCACTGACTTGAGCTCCAGATGCATTGATTTCGGGGGCAGACTGTCCAACATATGTGCTGACAGTATACTTTGGACCTGGATAATTTTATACATCGCAAGTGTGCCGCAACAGTCTCCGTCCTGACAAGTATGACACAGTATTCATTTGAGCTACTTAGTACTGACAGTAGTCCATTGATTGTTCGATTAGGTGCTGTGCCAACGCCACAACTATTGTATGTGTAAGGCCACTGCGAAGGGTTTTCAGATCATCATTGATAAACAAGGGAGAGATCGGATACCGTGCCGTTGAGCGATGCACCACACCATGCATGTCCTAAGTTTCCCATTGCCCAGCTATAGTTGAACGATATTGTTGATCCCGGGAAATTGTTGGACAGAGGTGGCCAGGTAATTGCCGGTAAAACAGAACTTATTCCGGAAGTTTGATACCTGTCAGAGAAGTTGCTAACACCGCAAGGTTAACTTACCACATCTGTACAAGTGCAAACTGGCATCAGGCTCAGCAACGAGAGGAACAGGAAAACTTCCTTCACCTCCTTGGCAATCAAGACCATGCATGTCCTTTGCAGATGGGCCTATTAATTGTAGTCACTGCGGCGGAATCGTACAAATGAAGGGAGAAAATGAGGTAGCAAAATTGGCAAAGGGCATTGACAGCCTAGGAGAGTGAGACGAAAGTAAATACAAGATGCATTCAAGCCACCAGGGTAAACACGGATACAGGTCGGATGGGATCAGGTGTATGAATAGAAAAGTTCCCATGACTTGGCAAAAATCCTCAGGTTGTGAAATTGGCAAATGCCGAAGGCGTTTAAAGTCACCAGGGTAAGATCGGAAAGCGATCGGAAACATCCGGGTTGTGTACAAATAGATTTTCCCATGGTCTGCTCAGGACAGCATAATAGCCAATACCTATATATACATATAGGACTCGGAATGTATTATAAATCATTGTAATCTATGTAAAGGTCAGTTTTTTGAATATCCATTGTAGCTGATCTCTTGAATAGTACCCATTTTGTCCTGTTTTCCAACCAGTAACGTTTGAACCACAAAGATATCCGCCAGTTATCTTCAGAATTGATGCGATGCTGTGACACCTTACACATCTGTTTTTCCCCTGTCGTGCGTTGACCACTGATGATACTATGACAATGTCGACCTGATTATTCTTCCTTGTAGGTAATCACGAATTCATGATGGCACATGTGGCGAGATTTGTCTAGACCATGATTATACTCAATGATCCTCTGTACATAGGGATTTTCAGGGTGGCGGGTAATTTGATTGAATGATCAGGGGTGAACTTATAAGAATTGCAGCCCTTCAAGCACATGGGCCAGGACAATCAAGCTGAAGGCTGAAGGCGCTACACTGTGATGCCAGATATTGCTTTGTAGGGGCATGCCCAATAGGCCTCGTAGGAGCTGCCAGAATCATTGTCGTATATGAGGGTTTCTGGGAAGCAGATGCGTCCAAGGACGTTTGGCCTGGGTATGGACACCCAGACCAACACTCAGTCCATTATCCACCATCTTATAATTTCTATGTTTATCTTACTATCATGCAGAGAATATGGTGTAATGTGTTCCAGTGACTATGACACCCTAGATAGATCCTCCCATCTGGTCCTGAGTAAAACTTGTGATTTGATGTCAGTCTTCATCGATGGCGTTATTTTTCTCTTCAATAGTTCTGCATTTGACACACTCCCGCCTGACACACTTCCGCAAAGAGTGCATGAGAAGGTTGATACAGAATTTTGGTTGACAAAAGAGTACAGCCAGATTATGTCGTCAGTGAGTAGAGTCATTTATAATTCATAGGTGGAACATGGTCAGACCGGGGTTTTCCTGAAGATATCTATTATCGCTGGCGACATGAACAAACACAGACAGAAGCATCCTGAAGACTAATACACTTACCTTTGCTCTACCAGTTTGAACGTTCAAGGTCTGCTCAGTCCTTCTTGTGGCATTGTGGGGTTTTTTTCAGTGTGTGGGTATCTGTCAAATTGAAGGACTTCTGGAATGTGTGCCCACCATTCTGGATCAATGTGCTGCTTTGCCAGTACCCTCCTGTCTTCACATAAGCTTGCTCTGGCTAGAGACCGGATTATGCTGCTCTAATGGGTGGCGTAATATCCACTGCATCCATCCTGGAAAATTCATGAGCTTGAGCATGCATGGACTACTTCAAGACATCCCCATGTGCGCCGAGGATCAATTCAGTGATTCATGGGAAGACTAGACATGCCATGCAGGGCATGAAAACACCTGCCAGGTACTCTTCATTACTGGGCCTTAGGCTATCACTACCTGTGAATTTCAAAGACTCGCGCACAAGAGATTTGACTCAGAGAGATTCTCCTACCATAATTCCTTGGGGATCTCAGGCGAAGACTTGTTTGTGTGTGTCTAGCAGATCTTGTGACTGGGAGGAAGCGGTGCTACTAGTGCTATTTATTGACTATGAGAAATTCTTTTATGAGGAAATTTATGGAATGAGAAATGTGGACAGCGTTAGAATGAGAGATGTTAAAGGAACATCTTCTCTACGTGATACTAATAAGACAAAAGTAGAAAAGAAGGAATAATGGAGGATGGACTGGATATCTTCAATCTCGGTAACGCTCATAGCACCATGACTACCATTTTGACTCTTGAGTATGTCCTACAATATCATATCTAGCGTCGTAGGGCCTTAACGTTATGACCCTGATCATCCGTCCGAACCTGCACCTGGTACCGCTTATTTCACATTGATCAATCGCCGATCGAATCGCCCACCACCCCCCAGACGAGCACTGAGCATGACTGTGGTCAATACAAGAGTCTCTCAATATCAGTTATGGTCATCGTCACAACATTCATGATTGGCTATGAGCTTGAAGGAAGAACAATCAGAGTAACACTTACAGGACAATGGAAGATGTTATGGATATCAGGTGTACATCATTAATCAACACTTACCGACTATCACCGCACTAACCATTGCATAGGATATAGAAACTTCTTGGACTTTCTTTTCCTTTCTCCCTTTTCCTTCAACAGTTTTCTAGTAGATTCTCCTCAATCTCAAATCTTCCAGAATGTTCATTTCATAGAATACATATATCGTGTTGAGTAGTACGCTAAAGACACCTAATTTTACTATCTTGAATCCACTCCCTAAGTGTGAACTTAAGTGATGAAGACGGTTACACCAAGTGCTTGCCAATCATCTCACTTACCGACTACGCCAAGCGCTTTTCGGAACCTTTAGCTATGCCTAGCACTTGCTAACCCTTAGGTCGGATCCTTCTTGGTAAAACAAACTCTTCTTCATTAAATAGCTCACCTACCACGTACATCCTTCACTACATACTTTGAACTTGCTAGTACTTCAAAAGTAGGCATATTCATAACACTGGTGGACACATTGTCTTTACCTTGTAGAAGGAATCCATTGTTCTACTCATCCAACTTTCTCCAACAATCTACAATCCATTCCATTCCATTGAAACACAGCATACATGGCAGAAACGGTCAACCCCGAAACTGATTCGTCAACTCACCCTCCAGCAGGGGAAGATCTCAACTTTTCAGAAGAACTTGAACCTTTAATAGTACCAATGGACCTTGAGCAGATCAATGACCAATCAGTACAAGAGGTCATTCGTCAATGGCCAACATGTGTTCCCTTATACATGTTTGCAAGGCATGCGGATCTCCAAGAACACAGAAACCGAGCACTTGAAATCCTCAAGGTTAGCTCGAACATGGGAAATGGCCTGCACTCAGCTGAGATACTGATGCATAACCAGTATACAGGGACATTCACAAGGGAGGCAACAATGCTGAGTACACTCCTCACACATGTTTCGATGTGTACCACCACGCAGGGGGAGATTGTATACAGGTTAGACAAGGATCATTACCGGGATTTTCGCAAGACGTTAGCAACGCATCATGTGAGGGCCTCCAGCTCCCTCTCAGCCCATGGACACTCCAGCCTGAAGATTCCAACCTGGGGTGCAGACATCACGCAAGGATTGATAGCAAACGACTTTGAAATATATGCACTGCACTTCCATATGCACACCGAGAACTTCCTCCACATCCTCGATGAATGCCATGATTGGGTTAGGTTCCAAGTACACCAAGTCCTGGATGACAAACTCATGGCTGTGTTGGACGATGCCAATCAAGCTCATGTTAAGACGGAGGAAGAAGTGCCGAGAAACCTTGTCGCCTAGACACTACAAGTCTGCAACCAGAACCAGGACTACTGCTTGGGAATGGGAGACACTACGACAAACAGCAATAGGCAATGAGGAATCAAGGCATGGTAGTCGACATGCTTCACAATTTTCTCCCAGAGCCGCTGAACTTCTGGGACATCCCTCACTGTGTGCCAACTCAAAACTGAATAAATCCCATGGCTTCAGTCCATGAGCTCACAGAAGCATGCGCGCCTTGTCCTATCAGCCTCAGTCAGATGCAGACAGTGGCCAGGAAGCATCAGAGGAAGAAGCTCGGAATCCGAACAACACAGATCCTGACCCAGATCCAGATCCTAGTGATGGTGATAGCAGTCACCATAGCCACCACAGCCATCATGGTCACCCTTGCCAATCACCCCATCACTCACAGACAACTTCTCAGCCAACTTGTTCCGTAAACTCCGGAATACATTTCGACATGAAACTCAAGATGGGTGATGTTCCAACCTGGGATGGCAATCCAGACACCATCGTGTCTTGGATCTTGAAGGTCAACAACATTGCTTCCATGAGCGACTTGGTTTTTAAGGACCTTGGACACTTCGTACCAAAGAGACTGCAAGGGGATGCCAATCGTTGGTACTATTCTTTGCCTCTTTGCTATCATTTGGAGCTCAAAGAGAATTGGGCCACACTACATGAAGGAATAACTGATTACTACATGAATCAACATTGGTGGGAACACCAGAAGGATTGAGCTAGGCAGGCTACTTATCGACAACCCGGACACATGCGCGAATCACCAAGCGATTATTATATTTGGAAGTCAGAACTACTGAATACCGCCTTCACACTCACTGATTCAGAAGTAATCAGCCAGGTAATGGATGGTGCACCTTTGAACTGGAACACAGTACTCACTGTTCAACTCTACGAGATGGCGGTCGAGTATCAAGCAAGCATCCGATTTCATGAGGATCAGTTGCTCCGATTGGACCTGAGCTACCAAACATGCTCTCTGAACACTTATGAGCTGTGTCAAGGCCAAGACAGATCTAATCCACCATACCGTACTTCTCATGCCTGTCTGATTGGTGCTACCAACCAACCATTCAATCCTCCATTCCCCAAGGATGACGCTAACAAAACGAGGCATAGGAAGGCTCCTAAAGACGTAGGTGCCAGACCTTGTAGGAATTGTGGAAGCAGGGAGCACTGGGATGCAGAGTGTAAGCATCAATATGACGGAATGCGCACTGCTAGAACCCGACTAGCTGAGATGGATGTTGTAGACCTTCAAGCCCAGGACGAATACGATGAGCTGTATTATGAAATAGACAGTGAGCAGGATTTTGATTCGTCCCTCCAGACTACTGACTGTTCATGCAGATACGTTGTTCCGAGTAGGGGTAACACAGATGACAGTTCAGCCCTGGGGGGGGTAACTTCCGACACCAGCGCCATAACGGTCGACTCACCATCTACTACAACTCCCTCAAACGTAAATACCCTTATGGTCAAGGCGGAAGCAGCTAGTGCCACCTGTGAGAATCCAGCTGATTTTTCTCCTTTTGCTAGGAAGGAATGGCGACGCCTGGAGAAACTGATGAGAAGATTCAAGCATACCTTTCACATCTCCCATCGCTCATCCGACGAATCCTCAGACAAGCCAAATGTACTCAAGCTTGAAGAAGTGTATGGAACGGCCCCCTGGGTGTACCTTTCTGGGAAGCAAGGCTATGACAGCCTACACAGGAATCAACAGTGAAGGGCAGGATATCTTGAGGGTGATTATCAACTCAGGATCGGATATCACACTTATTTCAAGGGAAGCTCTGCACGCCTTGTCATCAAAACCGAAAATTCACGTAGGGCAGAAGATAAACCTTGTACAAGTAACAGGGAAGTCAACAATTTCTGGGTATATCAATGTTGACCTTTTCTTTGAAACTCCAAAAGGACCAGTCAAATTCAACGTTGATGCGTACATTGTGAACGGTATGATGACTCCCTTTATCCTGGGAAACGACTTTGCTGATCAATACTCCATCTCGATTCTCCGCAAAGATGGCTCTAGCTACCTTGTTTTTGGGGACACTAGGAGAGAACTGGAGGTAGAAAGTTCCACCACACCATCTATCGTCGATTTTCAAGGTAGAACATTTCAAGTATGAGCCCTGCCAGAAGCTACCTCTCATCTGGCTAAGCAATGAAAACACCGGTGGTCCCAGAAAATTCAACAGCGAAGGAAACAAGCCATTAGCTTAGGGGAGGTGCATGCGCGAGAGCGAGTGACAATACCGCCTGAATGCAGCGTAAAGGTACCAGTAGAAGCAGCCTTCCCTTCGAAGGGTAATGACCTTTTCATAGAACAAATGATACATCAGGATAATAACCATTGCAACTTCTATGGCTCACCTGATTTGCTTATAACAAGAGATCAAGCCTTTTTGCACATATCCAACTTCTCAGATGCTCTGATTACCATAAGTCAAGGGGAGGTAATAGGCAAAGCCAGAAATCCATGGAACTGGCTGGATAAGTGAAGGAACCTTTCGGAAAAGGAATGATCGCATGCTCACCTTATTTGTGAACTCGCCAAAGCACAACAGCCTAAATATGAACCTGGAGGAACATCAGGGCACATGGTCAGATCTGAGTCCGAGGTCACATCCAAGGCACAATGCAACACCTCTGAACCAGATGATCCTGCCTCCTCAGACCCTATTGAAGGAGGTCTTAAAACAGCAGAATCATCTCAGGATCCTGTCTCTTCCTCAGATATTCTTTCCGCTATTGACATCTCCCCGCACCTCAATGCCGAGCAGAAACAACAACTAGAGTTGATAATACTTTGCAACCAACTGGCTTTTGGGCTAGATGGTCAACTTGGAACTAATGACGCTAGGGTAGAAATTAAGTTGAAGCCAGAAGCTCAACCAGTTTTGCTACCTCCCTTCCCAGTCTCACCAGCCAATCACGAAGTAATGGACAAACAGATCGATTCATGGATTCAACTAGGTATAATAGAGCCTTCTGAAAGCCCCTGGGCAGGACCAGCATTTATAGTATATCACAATGGCAAGCCTCGTATGGTTATCAATTACAGAAGGCTTAATGTGGTAGTTATCCCCAATGAGTTTCCGCTTCCAAAACAAGATGATATCATGCAAGCCCTTAGTGGATCCCAATGGCTTATGACTCTAGATGCGCTTTCAGGATTTACACAGTTAATAGTGCATGAGAATTCCAGGGAAAAACTCGCATTCCGCTGCCATAGGGGACTATGGCAATTCACTAGAATGCCCTTTGGATATCGGAATGGACCTAGTGTTTTTCAACGAGTTATGCAGAATATTCTCGCACCATTTTTGTGGATCTTTGCCCTAGTGTACATTGATGATATTGTGATTTTCTCATCATTTCAAGATCATCTGGGACACATTGACCGAGTACTGAAGGCAATTAAAGGATCTGGAATAACCCTCTCGCCTCCAAAATGCCATTTCACCTACCAGTCATTACTATTATTAGGTCAGAAAGTGTCTCGCCTTGGAATGTCTACTCACCGAGAAAAGGTCGAGGCGATCATGATGCTAGAAACTCCACGGAACGTACATGAGCTACAAACTTTCCTGGGTATGATGGTGTATTTTTCTGCTTACATTCCCTGTTATGCCTGGATAGTGCATCCCTTATTCCAGTTGCTAAAAAAGGGAACCCCTTGGGAGTGGACGGAGCTCCATGACAAAGCTTTTAACCTGGGTAAGCAAGTCCTATCTCATGCCCCAGTAAGGGGATATGCAATGCGAGGACTAGGCTATCGTGTTTATACCAATGCTTGCAACTATGGGTTAGCAGGAATTCTACAACAAGTCCAACCCATCCTAGTACGAGACCTGAAGGGCACACACATCTACGATCGCCTGAAAAATGCTTTTGACAAGGGAGAAGCCATACCCCAACTAGTTCCTTGCATTTCTAAGGAATTCAACGATGTGCCAGCCTCAGGAAATTGGGCTCCAGAATTTGAAGACACTACGGTTCATGTTGAGCATGTAGTATGTTACTGGTCTCGAGTACTCAAATCGGCAGAAAGAAACTATTCTCCAACAGAATGTGAGGCTCTTGCACTCAAGGAAGCACTCATTAAATTCCAGCTGTACATCGAAGGTGAGCAGATACTTGCTGTAACTGATCACGCTGCACTCACCTGGAGTCGTACCTTTCAGAATGTGAACCGACGGCTTTTCACTTGGGGAACAATATTTGCAGCCTACCTGAAGTTACAGATCATTCACCGAGCAGGTCACGTACACTTGAATGTTGACCCTATCTCTCGCTTATGACGGTGCTTACCCCCACAGGATGGTCCCTTATCAGATAGCACCGTCCCAGTAGATCTATTGAAATTGAACCTAGATAGCGACCCGATGCATAACCTATTTCAGGAGCTGGGAGACAAATTTGAGGAGAGGCTCCTCACTATAGGTTCTAAGTTTGTTGCCTCTGAAATTCCCAGACAGGAAAACTTTGCCCTTGAACTCAGAGACATCCCAGTAGTCCATGGCTCGGAGGTAGTAGGATCGGCTCGTATCAACAGTGCTCAATCATATTCCCTACTGGTCGCATTAGCTTTGGAAGAAATAGAAGAATGGAGGAAGGGCTACTCAGCTGACCCTCATTTCTTCGAAGTCCTCACTTCGTTACAAGACCCTAAAGCACATCTAACACCACGCTTTCCCCAATACTATTACTCAGACGAAGGGGTGCTATACTTCGAGGACTAATGGGAATAATCGTCTCTGCATCCCTCAGTCATTATGAATCAGTATTATGGATCAGATTCATAATTCACATACTGAATCAGTGCACAGGGGGTATCATAAGTGCTACAATTGGCTAGCTGCAACTCATTACTGGCCAGGCATGTCCCACGACTTGAAAAGATATGTAAGCACTTGCGACATTTGCCAAAAAACCAAACCTTGATGCCACAGTCCTGTCGGACTCCTGCAACCTATCCCCATTCCTACTCGTCCTTTTGAAGTAGTGTCTATGGACTTCATTCCAGAACTACCAAAAGCATCAGGATATGACAATATTCTAGTGATCATTGATAAGCTTACCAAGTATGTGATTTTCATTCTCTGTGCTACTGGCATCACTGAAGACGCCACTGCTTGTCTATTCTTCAAACATGTCACTTCTCAGTTTGGAATCCCTTCTCAAGTTATTACCGACCGCGACTCTAGGTGGCGGCATAGCTTCTGGAAAGAAATATGCCAACTCATGGGCATGAAATGAGCCTTGACTACAGCACATCATCCGCAGGCTGACGGACAGACAGAAATCATGAACCAAGGTTTGGAAATAGCATTGAGAGCTTACATCAGACCAGAGAGGGATGACTGGGATCAGTACCTAGACGGATTGGCATTATCATACAATTCAATGTCACATACAAGCACCGGGTATGCACCAGCATATTTACTCTATGGCTTTCTTCCGACCACCAGATCTTCCTTACTGACTATGCCCAAGTATATTCCGCATCCTCTTGGCGACACCATAGCAGCAGGCAGAAAGACAGATGACATACTTCTCAGCTACGAGAATGACAAGGCAATTGACATGGCAGAACAGTTTGAAGCAGAATGAATGCGAGCAAAAGAAGCCTTGAAACTGAGTCAAGCCTACCAGGAGAGGCACTACAATCAAGGTAGACTGACCTCGGAGTTCAATGAAGGAGACTGGGTAGTGCTGAATCCACACATGCTAGAACTTTTGAGGGATGTCCAAGGGCGAGGTAAGAAGCTCTTAATGAAATATGACAGGCCATTTGAAATCATTAAGAAGATCAGTCCGGTAACTTACCAATTGCGGTTACCAGCGTCATACAGCATTCATCCTGTCCTCAACATCACGCACCTGGAAAAATACTCAGTCTCCTCCCGAATTTGGCGAAAGACCTACCAAGCACTTGAACCGAGCAGATTTTGAGGAGCTTCCAGAAGTGGAAGTAGAATGAATTGTAGCAGAACAAATGTTCAAAGCTTCAGGGAAGCACCGATGAGTCAAAAAATATCAAGTACGATGGGCGGGGCTACCAGAGAATGAAGATGAGTGGAAGACAAAGGAGGAATTGCGAAATGCACCACAAATTTTGGAGGCTTGGTTACAATCACAGGCACCCAACTATGACGTCGGCAAAAATGAAGGTGACAACTCCAAGACATACTGACAACTTATCATTTTGACATTCAACTACACTACGCCATTGCTCAATAATACTCTCTGGTGTGTATAAGCATTTCTTATTCAAGCACTATCTTTGTTCAACAATTCTGGACATAAAGAAAATTTTTTCTTGGAAAAACAGTATAAAACCCAGGCAAAGTACAGAACAACCCTCACTCAAGCTCATCTCTCTTGCACTCTATCCTACATCAACACACGCTAGCTTCATTCTTCAGGCAAGGCATGGATTAATTAGCGTATTGTCAGACACTAATGAATCCATTTAGGATGTCATCCCAAGGTTCTATCATCACCTTTGATCATGGCCACTATCTCCATTCATTCCGAACGGCCATACACCACCCAGTACTCTTGGCCCTCTTCAAATGCATCCTCAGAAACGACTCCACCTTCTTAAGCAACCTTGACAAACACATTGTTGCTGTCAAACAAGGTGACAAAACCATCTACAAACCATCCTATTTGCTTGGATCCGCAGGATGGGCAGCATTGCAAACCCTCTCTGACATCGTCATGGCCACTGCAAACAATATCACTCCCTATTCAGGACAGTCCCAGCACCTGCATGTCATTCCTCAGTCAGCTCTTGAGGAACTTGGCATTTCCTCCACAAGTGATGTGGACATCACTCGCTTCCATGGTCTCCCGAATTACCTCCTCACTCTCTCTTGTCCTTCTCATGACGAACTCCAAAGTGCTCTCTGGACCTTCCAACAGGGGCTATGCCGCTGCATCTCATGGATGGCCTTGAGGATCAGGTACAGTATTAGGAAAGGATTCCAGGCTCACGTCAATTGGGGTGCATTTGTTGGAATGAGCTGGGACGAGTTTCTATTTCATGTCTCCCCAGCTACTGTAGTTGTGGAAGGTTGTTGTCAAGGTTTTATGGCTGAAGAAATTACTATGCATTACTATACCAACAATGAACAAGCCCTCACATGCTACATTCCTTTCACACTGGCCAGCTACCCTAACTTGGCCACCTATATCCACTTCCCATACGATCCACAGTACCCACGAACCACCTTCTTTGAAGACTTGCCTCGCCTCCTCACCTACCATGCGGAGAATGCGAAATCCTCCATTTCCAATGCCTTGAGTGCAGATGTTGACATGAATGACCCGGCTATCAAAGACATCACAGAACAGATGGGAAATCTGTCCCTGGATGATTAAGTTGGCAATCGTTGACTGGGGGGGCTATGTTATGGATATCAGGTGTATGTCATTAATCAACACTTACAGACTATCACCGCACTAACCATCACATAGGATATAGAAACTTCTTGGACTTTCTTTGCCTTTCTCCCTTTTCCTTCAACAGTTTTCTAGTAGATTCTCCTCAATCTCAAATCTTCCAGAATGTTCATTTCATAGAATACATATATCGTGTTGAGTAGTATGCTAAAGACACCTAATTTTACTATCTTGAATCCACTCTGTTATGATTTATTCACTTTTTCTCTTCTCTTCACACGTTATGCAATCTCGCTTACTCATTTGTCCCGAATCCCACTTAGTAACGGACTTCTATTGTCATTCAGAACCACCGTTTTAGTCTAGTTGTTTCAGTATATAAGTAGTAGCTCTAGCTGTAGTATACTCCAGCTTCGAGCTAAAGTTTATCTATACCAAAACTATCCTCGTTGACTCGCTAGCCGATAAGTTAACCCGCAGGATCCAGCCCTCAGTCCAATCCCCTGGTGACTCTTTGGGTGATTGTCCGAATGCGAGACAGCCCTGAGTTTATACCTGTTTGGACCTCGTGGCGCTCGGACCTAACAGTTAGCTCGAAGCTTCCTAGTCCTCCTTAAATGCATCGCTGAAGGAGAACGCCCATGATCATTCCCAAGTCTCTAGAAGGAACCGCCATGGAAACCATTGCAGGAGGATCAGTCGCCTTTGTTATTGTCGCCCTTATAATCCTCCTAATTGTCTGTTATTGGCAACAGAACAGTGTAGGCCGGTGGATAGAAAGTCACAGTCATGGAAGGCAGAGGCAGACGCAGGTGGCGGAGCAACAACCCGTTCCGACCCACTACATCCCGACCAACTACCCCCAACACATCGGAGGGGGCGACCCCTTCTATACTCCACCAGCTAGCCCGGCTGCAAGGCAGCAACCGAGCCTTAGAAGTCTTGCTGCAAGACCAGCCACCCCCGAGAACGTTGTCATCCCCCCCATTGCTGGACCTTCTGGAACTAGGCGCGCCCTTACAGATTCCAGTACTAGCACCGATGGCGAGGACCTTGAGCTCGACATCACAGAACTTGACCCAGGAGTCCATGACCCACCGACGCGTTGGTCGACAGAGGGTGGGCGAGGGCACGTACCTAGGACCGATAGCCCGACCGATGCCAGTACCCATACCATCACCCCGAACTGAATCACCACCGGACCTATCTGGCAGGCACACCAGACCGAGACCATCCTCGATGGAGCCGCCGATACAGGACAGCCAGTCCCCTACTCCGAACCCCTTGTACCAAATTCGTGGCCTGGCCACCTCCTCCTATCGGAGGGACTCCCCATTTGAGCAAATGATTCGTACACCGTCCCCCCAAACCCGGGGGAACAGTCCGACCATGACCACAACACTGCAAACTACTACCGACAGTCTCAGCTTTGAATCTGCTTGGTCAGGAGGAATGTCTTCAGGTTCAGAAGCCTGGTGGCAGGGGAACCTGTGGACCACTACCTTCACTGACAGGATCGAGACGATCCCAACACCGCCCCAGGGACACTGGTCTCTGAACAGACCCTCCTCCTCTGGACCATTGCCCACGACCCTTTTAATGGCAACGGACCAGACAGGGAGTGGCCCATACTTCAAGACCAAGACAGACCCATACTGGGAAGGTACCAGTCCAGGGCCTGGGACAGGAGAGCCCAGGACATACGAGCAAGGGGAGGAGATCAACTCTCCATGGGAGAATATTGGGACAGAGAGAGACTCCGAGACGAGGACCTCAATGAGCACCAATTATTGGCTCGAAGGATTGAGGGACCCCTACCAGGCAGAAGGATTGCCCACCTCCAGCGAAGAACCGAGGAGGAGCACAGAGCCCTGGAGCGGGACCTATGACACCTACGAGAAGACTGGGAGAGATCGGAAGACCGAATGGAACCTGGAGAGTCGGGAGAATCGGACTAGGCCGCTACCCGATACGCCACCTTGGATTAACTATCGACAAGCAGGATCTCAGTGGCAAGGGAGCAGTCGACTCTTTGCCGGGAGTGGAGAAGCAGAAGCAGGCCCCTCTGAAAAGGCACAGGGAAAGCAGAGAGAGGACAAAATGGAGCAGGATCCCGATCCTGACTTTGATCCAGGAGCGCCCCCGGATCTAGGACCCCCGCCTCCAGGAATGGGCAAGGCAGTAGCAGATGCAATGACAGAAGCCGAACGAAGGGCAGAGGCTGAAAAAACAGTCAGGGACATCCACTCGAATATGAGGGACACCCAAGCCCTCCTCGAATGGATGGACAAATGATGGGGCTTCACCACTCCACAAGCAAAGCCGCCTCCTCCACCACCCATCCACCGGGGGTCCCTGGGGGATCGTACAGATCGATGGTTGCTTCCACAACCACCCCCCAGAGATCTACCCCCTGATCCCCCCGACTGGCCCACAGGCGCCCTATGAGACGACCACCCCTACTATAGTATAAAACCAACCCTCATCGCCCCCACCAAGTTCTTCAACGGTGAAGAGGCTGGCTGTGGGCAACTGTGGAATAGCGCTCGGAACAGTGTGCTACACACACTAAACCTCACACACACTCACACAACTACTCAATCTATACAATCATCCTCGTAAGTACGTGGGGGGATGAGATTATATCACCTTGCGACTACTAGTACTTTAGAACTAGTAAAGCACCTTATTATCCCGACGCTATGCAGCGTTTTACTCGTTTCAGACTGATCCTAAAGCTAGGAACTTTTACAAGAAGGTACACTTCAAGGCGCAACCTTCCAGGCGAAGTATAATATTCAAAACTACACTAGGACACTCGTCCTATAACACAATTGGACACACTGCAGGTCGCAACGACACTGAGCTCGCTCTTTTAACCACTCCCCAAGTACAAACTTAGTGAGCTCACTACACACGGGCGCGTAGGGTTAACAGAACTGACTGCAACGACGAGAACAACCTCTAATCCTTCTATGGATCTCGGATTCGGAACAGAAGCAACTCAGAGAACAGAACAGAAACAGGTTTCAGAAACAGACTGACAGAACAGAAACAGACAGACAGAACAGATTTCAGAAACTTCACTTCAATTCATACTCTCACAGACTCCAAACAGCACTCAGATGGAACAGAATCGGAACACTGATTCTCATTCACTCGGAACTTAAGCACACTAGTCAGATTCTGCAGTTATCTCTATTCCTCGGAGTGAGCTCGCTATTTCTATACGACGCTCGAAGCTACAAACTAATCCTTTATCACAGCGCTCGCTTTCTACGTGCACACCGTAACTCGGGGGTTTGAAACTTGTATACTAAACCCAGACTACTGCCTACTTATACTACAACCGTTGTTAATTACAAATACCGCAGCCGTACCCAGGTAAACTAGACTCCTACATACATAGCCCGCCGTTGCTGCAGCCTTACTTTGGGTCCGGCTCGGTATTTCCTCCTATAGCATCATTTCCATAGTGAGCTCGCTAAGGCCCAATAGGTGCACACCGATTTACAAGTCCGAGGGTGTATCACCTTGCGGCCACAGGTCACTCCATGTCTAGCCCTTCGTGCTATGTGTATAATCTTCTAGATTAGTGTCAAGCACACAGTAAGCTCGCTAATTCTGCACAGCAACGGATATCCTTGTCAACCAATTACTCGGTTTACCAGCGCTCGGCCGAGGTTCCTATCCAAACCATGTGCTAGCCGTAGCATTTTATCTTATCTCTCGCGTGAGGTTTGGTCCGGCCCTCTCAGGTACGGTACGTCACTTTTAATTTAGCGAGCGCGCCGATCTTTTCAATTACAATCTTCTTTATTCTCTGCTTAAGGAAGTGAGCTCTCTCCATAAGCGCGACTACCCACTGCCGAACAGTGCTTTGTGAACTTTCTGTCAAGCATGCCTGTCAAGTACCTGCTGTAACTAAGCTCTGGTTTATGTCTGTCGCGTCAGGTGTCACTGGTGCATACAATTATGATGCCCTTGCGTACTGGTTATGTATGCTCGCTTATTCTTTAAGTACGCTCGCTCCCCTATACTGTATTACAAGTTATATTTAGAATAAATCGCAAAATTACATGGCTGGTATGTTTGCAGTCGCAACAACGGGAAGCATGAGGACATTGACTGATTCATTGGAGACTGTCTCCAATACTTTGAAACCTTCTCCCGCTTCATAATCACCAGCCCCATGATGATCAACTACGCCGCATCACACATGGAAGAAGGACCCAAAACCTGGTGGGTCTATCACCGGATCGAGTTCTTCTCCAAAAGTAAGAACCGACATCGGTACGGACAGTGGGACAAATGGGTTGAAGCCTTCCGAAAGCAATTCTCAGACCCCGCCATTCAAGAGAAGCACAAACAAAAAATGATGGAACTACGAATGGGCAACAGAACGGCAACCGCCTACTTCCAACATCTAGAGCACTTGGCAATGCTAGCCGGGCTCTGACATGAAGAAGGACCCCGATCCGCACTCGTCCAAGCAATCCACCAAGGACTCCCCAACGACTACACTAAATTCATCTCCGACCTTGGCATGTTCATCCCTACTTACTACTGGCAATGGAAGCAACAAGTCTGTACCATGTACAACGAATGCGCCAAAAAAGCTGCCTTCGACAAGATTCATTACCGAAGTGAACCCCCCCCGAAACAAAAAACCCCCGCCACTAGCACTAGTCAGAAAGCTAGTGGCATGACAAGTTCGAGCAGGAATAAGTCCACCGCCACAGGAGGCGGTTGGACTACCTATGAGGGAGCAGGAGAACCTATGGACATCGATCGGATGCGTCGGGAAAAGAGATGCTATAACTGTGGAAAGAAGGGTCACTTGGTGAAGGATTGCCGAGCCCCGAAGCAACCATGGGACGCGAAGACCAGGAGGTATACATACACATCAGAGCAGCTATGTGCTATGCTCGATGATCAAGTCAAGGCAGAAGCAGAACAAACAACTATGGTCGAGGAGAAGACGCCCTCGACATCAGGGGTTGAAGAGGTAAAAGGGGAGGCCAACAAGTGAGCGATTCCACTTGCTCGGCCAGAACAATTATTCCATCAGTCACGCGCTCGGACTCGGCTAGCCGGTCCTTTTGTAACAATACTTTACATATGTCATATCACTCGCATTCAAATATACCAGCTTCTACTTCTCCGAGCACACAAACCCCGAAAGAATCGCAGCAGACTCCAATGTCGGAGTCCAAAACCCCACATAAATACCTCGTTCACCTCCCGTCCAATCCTTGGGCCCCACTTTCTAGCTATGAAACCATAAGACCTGGGGACGCACCTAACTTGACCATGGAGAAGGTGTTCTCCGGAGGTGTTAGACCATCCTTATGGCACAAGACACACGACGCCCCCATTGCCACCAAGTGGGCTGTGCCCCAGGCAGGAACCCCGACCAAGGAGGACACCGGAGCCGCCATTCCTACTGACGAGGCCCGAGCAAAGGTTGAAGTGGAGGGCGGCCTCACCCAAGAGAAACCCCAGGGAGACCCCACGAAGGACCCACATAAGGGTGAAGAGCGGCGAAAACCCCGGGACACCAAACCCTCAATCGCCCACAAGGATCAAACGGGCCGAACCGGGCGAGAGACGCCCCGACTGCCGCGAGTCACCATTGAAGAGATACCCGATGACGAGGATGACACCTCATATCGCCTCTCCCAACAGAACCAGGAGACACGACCACCTACGCCCAGAGGACCCAATCAACGTGCTTCGCCCCCGAAGACCACCTGGTTTAAGCCCTTTGGTCCCGACTGGACTCTTCGGGCTATTCAGGAAGCGCAGACCGACTCTGAGGCGTTGGCAGCCCTCTATCTCTGGGTACATAGGGGAAGGGAAGAAGAGGTGGACATAGAAATGGTACGATGTCTCCAAACAGGAGGGGAGCTGGCCCGGGAACAACTGTATGAACTCCGAGAACCGATATGCTATGTACGACAAGTGTGAACCGACGGGGCTAGGGAGTTATTAGTCGATGCCCAATTGGAAACCCTAGCAGACCAACAGACCCTGAAGGCCCACACACTTGTTGATAGTGGTTGCACCGGCAGTTCCATTAGCCGGAAATACGTAGAGTGGAACAGCCTCCAAACCTACCCAGCACCTTCCCCAATACCAGTATACAACGCCGACGGTACTTGGAATCAAGCAGGGGAGATCACCAAATTCGTAGAACTACGAATGTCCCTAGGGGACCATGCAGAGCGGATAGACCTCACGGTAACTGAACTTGGCAAGGGAGATCTATTCCTCGGACATGACTGGCTCAAACAACACAATCCCATTATCAACTGGGTAACCGGACGGATACTCTTCAGGTGCTGCCAATGCAAGAAGAACCCATTCCCCTTACCCGATACTGATCCGGAGGACCGCTGGGATGAGGAGTTGGAAGAAGGAGAGACCATCCTAGCCATTGACATTGAAGAAGCCATGGAGATCCGAGCCATACATCACGCTAACGACCTAGCTGCAAAGGCCTCTGAAGGAAAGCCCAAACGACCGTTCGAGGAGTTAGTTCCCCCCTGGTATCGTGAATTCCATGACCTATTCTCAAAAGACAACTTCAACAAACTACCTACCTGGAAGCCATGGGACCACGCGATCGAGCTGATTCCCAATGCCCAAAACACCCTCGACTGCAAGGTATACCCCCTCAATCGGAACGAACAGGAAGAGTTGGATAAGTTCTTGGAGGAAAACCTCGCCAGTGGCAGAATCCGTCCATCCAAATCCCCATTCGCATCACCGTTCTTCTTTGTCAAAAAGAAAGACGGCTCTCTCCGACCAGTTCAGGATTATCGGAAACTTAATGAAATGACCATTAAGAACCGCTATCCACTCCCCCTTATCTCTGAACTCATGGACAAACTACAGGGGGCCAAGTACTTTACCAAACTCGACGTCCGGTGGGGGTATAACAATGTCCGGATCAAGGAGGGAGACAAGGCAAAAGCAGCGTTCAGAACCAACAGAGGGCTCTTCGAACCTACAGTCATGTTCTTCAGATTAACTAACTCACCAGCAACCTTCCAATGGATGATGAACGATATCTTCCATGACCTGATCAGCGAAGGCAAGGTCACCATATACCTCGATGACATTTTGATCTTCTCGAAGGATCTAGAAGAGCATCGATGCCTGGTCCAACGCGTACTCCGACGCCTCCAAGAGAACAAACTATTCCTCAAGGCAGAGAAGTGCGAGTTCGAAGTACTAGAAACAGAGTACTTGGGGGTAATCATCAGCAAGGGAGCTGTACGCATGGACCCAGTAAAGGTGAAGGGGATAACGGAGTGGCCCGCACCCACAAAAAAGAAGGAGCTTCAATCCTTCCTAGGTTTCACCAACTTCTATCGGAAGTTCATCAAGGACTACTCCAAAATCGTCCGCCCTCTCACCCAATTGACCGGCAAGAGCCCATGGACCTGGGGAACAGCACAGAATCAAGCCTTCCAATGCCTCAAGGATCAGATGGCGAAGGATGTCGTCCTCACCCTACCACAGGAACAAGGAAGATTCCGGGTAGAGGCCGACTCAAGTGAAGGAGCTATCGGGGCCGTCCTTAGCCAGGAACAGGATGGAAAATGGAGACCAGTGGCCTTCCTTTCGAAATCCCTTACTACCACCAAACGCAACTATGAAATCTATGACAAGGAGCTCCTAGCCATCATGCTCGCCCTGTCAGAGTGGAGACACTACCTCATGGGGGCCGCAGAAGATTTTGAAATATGGACCGATCATCAAAACCTCCAATACTTCCGAAAGCCCCAAAAACTCAATCGATGACAAGCCCGGTGGGTAACTGAACTGGCGGAATACCACTTCACCCTACATCATAAACCCGGGTCGGCAAACTGAAAGGCCGATCTCCTAAGCCGAAGGGATGACCACAACCAAGGGAAGCAAGACAACGACAACATCGTCGTACTACAACCTGAACACTTCCACGCCATGGTCATGCCTACGATGACAGAAACCCACCAACGAATCAAAGAAGCCACCCATAGTCAAACGAAATGGGATCAAGGGATCTCCGACTCCCTAAACCATGAGTGTGGAATTACCCAAGAAGAAGGGATCCTCTACTATGATGGAAGAGTCTATGTACCCCAAGACGACAAGCTCTGGGGGGAGATCATTGCACAATACCACAATCACCTCACCGCAGGCCACCCAGGCATCGCCAAAACATGGGAATTGGTCGAGCATGACTTCTGGTGGCCCAAAGACTGACAGACCATAGAAAGATATGTAAAGGGGTGCGAGACGTGCCAAAGAATAAAAACCAACACCCAGGCAAAGACAAACCCCTTACACCCTAACAAGGTCCCCTCGGCGCCCTGGACACATATCTCTGTAGACATGATCACAGGACTCGAAGAGTCAAACGGGTACGACGCCATTCTCATGATCGTAGACCGCTTTTCGAAGGAAATCATTCCCGTTGCATGTGACATCACCTTATCGTCGGAAGGATGGGCCAAGATACTCCGAGACCAAGTCTATGCCAGACATGGGATGCCACAAGTCATCATTTCTGACCGAGGCCCACAATTCATCTCTAAATTTATGACTGAATTGTATCGACTCCTATCGATTACTCCCAATGCCTCCACCACCTATCACCCTCAGACTGATGGCCAAATGGAGCGGGCTAATCAAGAGATCAAGAAATACTTGAAGATCTTTACAGATTATCGTCAGAAGGATTGGAGCGAATGGCTAGCGCTGGCAGCATTCGCTCACAACAACCGAATCCACTCCGCCACTGGCCAAAGCCCCTTTTTTACTAACTACGGTCTCCACCCCCGGATGCTCCCTGACTCGATACAAACCACCACCTTCTCTAACCCCGCAGCCAAGAATTTCTCCGCTACGCTGCTCGAGATACACAAAAAGGCTAAAACAGCTCTTGAAGAGGCAGTGGGCAAGATGAAGACGCAGTATGACAAACGAAGGGGAGCATCAAGAGATTACCAGGTAGGGGACCGAGTTTGGCTCGACACAACCAATCTCTGACTACCACGACCCCGAAAGTCGCTAGACGACAAAAGGGTTGAACCATTCCTCATCCTTGAGAAAGCCGGCGCCTCAGCATATAAACTCAAACTACCACCCCATTGGCGAATTCACCCAAGATTCAATGAAAAACTCCTAACACCATATGTCCCACCTGCATTCCCAAATCAGGAACAACCACCTGTGCCACCACCTGATCTCATCGAAGATGAAGAAGAATACGAAGTCGAGGAAGTGCTGGACGCCCGAACACGGCAGGTACGTGCCAAGAAGGGGCAGAAGTCATGCATGACCACCGACTACTTTGTTAAATGGAAGGGATGGACAAGGGAACACAACTCGTGGGTAACTATGGAGGATATGGAGCATGCGCAAGACACAATCAAAGACTACAAGAAGGAAGTTGAATGGACTCAGCGAACCACAATAATCCGCGCAATAAGAACAAAGGAGCAAAAAGCCACTGTGACCATTCTGGACGACCACTACCAGAAGGATGGGACAGTCCTATATCAAGTACTACGCGCTGATGGAAGGAAATTCTGGATCAAAAGCCCCGATGAGAAAAAATGGAGTTACCTGCTAGAGCCTTATTGGGAAAAATATCGCCTCTCACTGTTGGAAGAACCACCTGACCCTGACGTTAACATAATGGCAGTCGGGACGACTGCCTTAATGAGAGGGTAATGTTATGATTTATTCACTTTTTCTCTTCTCTTCACACGTTATGCAATCTCACTTACTCATTTGTCCCAAATCCCACTTAGTAACGGACTTCTATTGTCATTCGGAACCACCGTTTTAGTCTAGTTGTTTCAGTATATAAGTAGTAGCTCTAGCTGTAGTATACTCCAGCTTCGAGCTAAAGTTTATCTATACCAAAACTATCCTCGTTGACTCGCTAGCCAATAAGTTAACCCGCAGGATCCAGCCCTCAGTCCAATCCCCTGGTGACTCTTTGGGTGATTGTCCGAATGCGAGACAGCCCTGAGTTTATACCTGTTTGGACCTCATGGCGCTCGGACCTAACACACTCCCTAAGTGTGAACTTAAGTGATGAAGATGGTTACACCAAGTGCTTGCCAATCATCTCGCTTACCGACTACGCCAAGCACTTTTCAGAACCTTTAGCTATGCCTAGCGCTTGCTAACCCTTAGGTCGGATCCTTCTTGGTAAAACAAACTCTTCTTCATTAAATAGCTCGCCTACCATGTACATCCTTTGCTACATACTTTGAACTCGCTAGTACTTCAAAAGTAGGCATATTCATAACAGAAGATCACACTCCTTTGGACAGCGCACGATGAAGGAAAAGAGGAACATGCAGAGTTTGTCTGCATCACACATTTCCTGAAGATACTATGAAAATCTTTTTTGTCAAATCGCTATTGGTTGTGTAACAGGACACAACTGGAACCAATCAGGAGATCAGCTATAACCGGCATGGAAGAAAAACAATTCTCTACCCTTGGGCAGGTTGAAATCGACGAGGTTCAACCAGAGATGCCAAACATCTTTTTGTATCTTCCTGTTCATACTGAGCTTCCAACTAGCTGTGTATTGGAGCATCCCTTAGCACAGGTCCTTGAGGAGTTAGGCACCATTCCTCTGGAGGGCACGACTACATCCAGGAGCTATAGGATATTGGTAGCCAAACCATAGCTGTATTCTGATCTACACCCCTTTCATATGAGAACTTGTACCAAAAACAAGAAAGCACTCACCACATTCCGTATATTCATCCTGGCTATGCACATGACCATTGATGGCAAAATCTCGCGAGAGGACATATGCTGTTCTCTAGCACCAGGGAAAGAAAGTCCTTTTGCCACAGATTGTCGAGTGGCCCAGACATGTCATGAAGTAGGAAGGCTCCACTAAAAATGTATCATAGAAAACAAGGAACTGGTGAAGAATATCTCATCGGTGTCGAGACAGATTATTTTAAGGAGTAGGCCTGGGATAGTGACCCGACTGGAGAAACGGATGGTGCTATGTCATCTGCAAGTCTGTCCATGAATGTGCCAAATGGCTAGAAAAGACGGGCTGTATTTGTGGCAGTTGCAAAGGGAGCAGGAGCTGCAATGATTATGTCATTACTGGGTCTTTCCCATTGGCCCCTTCTTTCTCACTATATCTTCTAGCTTTGCCAACCCTTTTCTCAATGCTTGGTACTTGAAGAAGTTGTCATGGCCAAAGCGCATCCAAGCACTGTATCGTGGTACACGTCTATCTCTCTTATCAACGATGACCTATGTAAAGAGTTAGTAGCTACTACTTAGGAATGCCGAATGCCCATGTTATCATCCAGTAGCGGCAGTTGCTGGGTCCCCGATTCTTCCCCTTTGGATCATGAACTGAAATGCTGTTTATCTACTTATTCAGGCTAAATTAGAATAGCTTGATAAAATGGTTGTGCAAAAAGCTCGCTCAGTGGCTGCACCACCAGCTCGCATTTTGCACAACCTCAAGAATCTAATCACAGTATATTCTTGCCCTCCATGGAAAATCAAAGATAACAGTATGAAAACAAAGGCCAAGTCACAATTGTGGACAGCACATAAAATCATCAAACAAATATGAAGATGCACCTACTGTAGCAAACTGTAGCTATTGTGGCTGGCCATGAGCCAGCATCACCACATCTCTGTACATTGAGTATGGCTTGCAGTTTGGAAACAGAGACAGAAACACATCAATGGTGGCACCCCGAAATAACCCATGTGCACTTCTTTGCAGATAACACAGCTGCAGTCAGTGCAGCCTTTGATACAAGCCCCAAACCAGGACAGTCCTTCTGTATCATCTTCAACAAGAGGATACACAAGCTGTTGGAAGCTGCAGACCTCAAAGTGGACTTAGTCTGAGCACCAGGACACACTGGGATAAAGGGGAATGAGAGAGCTGTAGAGCTGGAAGCTAAGATTGCAGGGAGTTGGTCAAATGCCCTTTGAAGGTCAAAGGAGAAACTGAGGAAAGATTGGACCTTTGAAAGAGATGGAAAGCCCACCCGAAAACCAGATTCTTCACACCCTCCAACTGCATAGCACCTTCCCTGAAACCCACAAAGCACTTCTGCAAACTCCATGAGAAATGTGAAGTCTTTGGCCAGCTGGTCCAGTGTCAAAATGCTCCACACTCACTTCTGTGCCCTGTTACCCAAGTGTTGGTGGCATTGCTCCCTCAGTTTTCCAAAACTCAACACACTTTGCTATAGGAAACCTATACCATTCATAGCACAAAAATCCCTTTGCTTACATACTGTAGCTACTCAGGCTGGTGCTAGTCTCGAGCGAGCACTACCGCATCTCTGTACATAGTTTATGGTTTGCAGCCTAGAAATATAGAGTCAGCATATTAGTGAGCCAATAGGGAGATATCGGAATGAAAGAGGTCTCAGCCACAGCGGCAACCAAACGGCAAAGAAGCCGTCGAGTGCTGATTGATCGGCTATCAGTAAAAATTTGTAAGCAAACCCCAGGTAAAGCCCCTGTCCAGGCAGTTTGGCGCTACTCATGACCAGTTACGTTCTGATATAAACCCTCTATCATTTCCTCATCCTTCGGAAAGAATCGGGAAACAGCGGTGACAGCTGTCCCTCATCAAATTCAAACCACTCCACGGCTTTCCAATTTTGGTGCCATTAGCCCTGCGATGACACCATCAGTTATAGCTCAGGCAAACAGCCTGTCAGTCAGGGGTTTTTTTTTTGAATGGCAGAAGAAGGATTCAACCTCGTTAAAAACCGTGTTTAGGGAGGGACCTGAAACTCACAAAAAGCCCTTTCAGATTGCCAAAATAGCTCTAAACCAGCCACAGTCATGACATCATGGTTGCCTGAGTCATGAGTCCTCTCTCGCCCAAAGCACATGTTACTGTCAAGCTGTGTGCAAACAGCACTGAGCAGTACTAAGTATGCTCCTTCAGTGTATTCATCCATATAACTTCCATACTCGATTTGATTCATGGGAGCACACAAGGTCCATCATCATCGATCAGTATGTGAGAGCATGACCTATTCTTTTTATATGTCAATGTGTAGCAATCCACTTGTTCGTTTTCTTTCACAGGTACTGCAGGAATGACGAAATACAAAAACACATAAAAGTTGGTGGTCCTATGGAGGAGGAAGAGTCTTCAAAGTGGCAGCTGGTACTTGTGACTAGAATCACTTTCTTTGGCGCTCACAGTTTGGAACTCTTCATTGGCTGTATCTTCGTCTGCCTGTTAATATCACTGTCACCATAGCAAGGTGGGAGACATTCTGACCAGATCACCTTGGGAACTCCCTTACCGCCATTCAGTCAGAACTGATATCTTGGGTTACTTGCACACAGCTTGTTCCTGTGCGCTTATTCGAACACAAATTTGGACAAGCCGCAATGCGCGTTCTGGAGCAGAATGTGTTTTCCTACCTCAAACCGCCCGTCGGGAGCATTCAGATGACAATGCCATTTGGACTCAAACTCTGGGGAGAATTTGGACCGTTCGAACCCTCAGCTCAGTTCAATTAGCCACCATAGTCTATCTTGACATTGTCTTATTTTAGGTTGAGGTCAGTAAACAGGGTACCAGTCACGCACTCATTGAATATGGCCAATATGTTCATTCCTGATGTACGCTGTATCTTGGGCAGCTTCTAGGTAAGCGTTTCTTCTCTCTCCCTCATATGGACAACATGATATCTAGCAATTTTGATACTCAGCAAGGTCTCCATGATGCTACTAGCTGTAGTCCCAACTTCGAGCCAGGCAGGACTATCCCTTCAATCCCTTCAAATGTAACTGTAGTTTGCGGCAAGTCAATTTATTCCTTATTGCATGCGACTAACATTCACTTCTCACCCCAGACCAAGTTGCCTTCTACTATGATTGCTATGAAACACCCGGAAGTGGTAAAGCTATGTTTCAACTCATCAGAAACAATCATGAAGTCATTATCTGGGGACCTCCTGTCATCGAGCATCTAAATCTCATGATACAGCTTGAGTTGATAGTATGTGACCTCGAAATTTTCCCTGTGTTCAAACAGAGACTCATTACAAGATTGGTAGGGAACACTTCTAGATTCTGTTGCTTTCGATGAAATTCGCGAAGCAATACTGTATATTGCATGGGATGCCCATGCTCGCCTTATTCCACTAAAAGACAAACACTTTCAAATCCCCTACTGGGGCGGGTATCGTTGTGTCAAAGAAAGCCAGCTGCAAGTCACCGATTGGTTACAGGCGGGCTGGAAGCTCGCATTGATGGATGGGGTCAGGCCAGTCGGTAAGCGGTAGACACTTGCATGTACACCATATACTAATCATGTATTTCACAGAAGTAGAATACGCTTACAACCTCACATCGTCGTTGGCCTTGCAATACATGATAAATGGATGCCGAAACCTGGAACCACTGGACTTGACTACTCCAGTTTTGGCTTGTCTAGCTCGCGATGGCCATATGATTGGGCTAGTCAAATGTATAGAAGAGGGTGCATGAACCGTTTCCTATAAGGATCGCAGATTAGTACGTACGGATCTCTAAGCGCCTCATTTCTCTGATTCCGCATAGGTTTACAGCGCCTTTCAAAAGATGCAGGAACATCATATCTACCTTCTTGATGGTCACGACATGGACCCATCTGCCATTTTAATAGTCGACGACAAGGTCAGGTTCGTCGACATGGCTCTGAAAAGGTGGTTCAACCCGAATGTCCTCATCTATGATCGGATGGTACACAATGAACAAGAGTTAGAGCAAGTGCGGCAGGCACACTGGAGGCAGGTCGAGCTGCTTTTTGAGCGTCTCAATATGTACCCCAGCACTAGCCACCGGCGATACCGGCCACCTGAATACCGCATTCTTGACGTCTTTTCCGTACCGAGAATGTCGTTTTTAATGACCTCTGCATGTCTTTTGGTCGAACACAAAAGGCAGAAAAGGCACCGGCAAAGATCCAACGAACTGCAAATATCCCCAAATACAGTTTGCGGCGGAGAATATTTGCATGGAAGACACCGCTCTGCCCTGACGCGACGCTGTAGGATTGCACCAACCCGGCACGAATGTGTCTATGACAGGCGCCCTGATTCCCACTGTATCCTCAACTCGGAACAACCCATCTCCCCTTCAAGACTCCCTTCATCTAGATCCATCTACTCACCTCCCAATACTCCTTATGATCCTCCTTCTCCCATGACATGCATACCCCAACATCATCGAATATTCTACTCTGATCATTCAAGCCCTTCCCCATTGTATATCGAGGGAGATATTCTTGAATCCGGCTGGCTCGAAGAAATTGAGTCGGCATGCTCATCATGAGCGTCTTCCTTCAGACGTGGGCCGGTCATCCAATATTTCCAAATATCTTTCAAGGTATCGGAGTCGTTTCTCCGTGATCGTTATGGCCATATCTTATCTGACTATACCCAGAATAGATGCATCTCATGTCGACCTCATTTTTCTTTGTATATTTAAGTATGCGTGGTACTTTAAAATTAGCTTACGCTTTTCGGGCCGTTGATACGATGGTGGATCCACATGGGTCCCACCATTGGTCAATTTCAATTTCAAACTTGATCTCCCTGGTCTGCCGGAGGACGAAGTGATGCGCATGTGATTTAGGACCGATATATTCTGTAAAGACCTCCTGTGCCTCTCTGCGGGAGTCTTGTTTCAGGTTAAAAGTTCTGCCAAAGAGGGCAGGAAGAAAGGAAGCTTTTATTATCCGACGGTGTTCCTCAATACTAGAAGTGTGCCGGCGTCGAATCGCCGGTTTTGATGGTGTTACGCGACAGGAGGCGCCTGTACCAGTAAAGATTAAGACCATTGTTGGGGAAATTTTTTGGATAAAAAAATGATAGGTTCAAAGTGAAAGGTGGACGGGAAAGAGATAGAAAGAAGGAAACGAGTTGAATCCAGTTGTACCGGACGCCGGGCCGTCACGCGTCATCATCGAACATAGAAGAAAACTTCAGTTTTCGAAGCCCGACAGCTCACCTTTGACCTACCATACCTGCACTCCTTCCACTAAATCCCTTCCCCCGCTGCTCTGGTGGATACGCTGCGTATGTATCTCTTCTGAGCCTCACAGCTCTCGGTAACAGCTGAAGCGTGAACATGGATAATCTGGCAAAGGAGTTTTCTACAACAGCCATGTTCAGATTCAGTCCGGCAGTTGTGGTGCGAGTCCTGGGCTACGTACTTATTCGCTCTCCTTTTACCAAAGGTAAGGCTTTTCTGGCAGAAGGAAAAATGTTGGCCATCAGGTCGTATTGAACCAACCTGCGGCTTTGAGGCTGCTGCATATTCGCCTGTTCAAAACTGCCGAGCCAGAATCGCTGGGAAAAGTTGCATTTTGCGATGCTATTCGCGTCAACGTACGAATCACTTACCCATACCTGACAACCTTTCTTCGAGATAGCTCACTTCCACCTGCCGGCGGAGGGAAGGGATGTTTGCGATTGGTTAGCCCAAGGACTTTCGAGACGGCATACCGACATCGTTACCAAAATCGTGGCTACTTATCATCGACTCTTCTCAAAATAGAGAGGCCGCTTCATTTCACAGTCTACATCAAAACGACATCTGATTCATTCACACGCTGTCTTTCTGCAACTAAAACCCTTTGGCGAACTGGCGGTCTTGTGTTTTACCTCTTGATGTATCTAGTGTCTGTTGCTTCTTTTGAATTCATATTGCTGAGGCTGGAGTGGCGCTCAGCCAATAGTGCTGAGGCTATCGCAGATATCGTTGGATGCGAGTCATCCAATGTCCTCGCCAGGAATACTAGTTGTCCTGCGACGATTCTCCGGTGCGTGCATAGACTCGTTTTGTCACAGCTACGGGAAGCGCCTTAATTCACGATCACAAACTTGAAAAGGGAAAGCAATAGACATTCGCTCTGCGGTAATCTTCAGGGCTCATACATAGATACAACTGATGACATCAAGCACGACTGGAACTGAGTGAGTACGACAAAGAGATAGAGCAGATGATGAAACTCGCCAGTACTCTTGTTGCAAACTTATACGGGTGTAGCCCACTGAGACGCCGGGCTTAGGCTGAAATTATTCGCCAGCCAGTTCATAAACTCCTCTGCGATCTTCTCATTACCCGGGACATTTAGATGTGAATTACTGTTGGCATCAGTTAGTCAATGAAACACCGGAAGGAAGTACTGAAAGTATACTCCGGGAATATATTGGCATATGCAACCCAACCTGACGTATCTACGAGGTGGACATTGAGATCTTGGCTATCATGAATGAGTGTCGGAGGGGTCGAGTCCATGTTAGAGCATAGGTACCTCATGCTGACTATCTGTTGATAACTTCCGACGTAGTAATAACTGATGGAGCCATCGGGTTGGGGCCAACCCCACTAAAGATTATCGACAAGTGCTACCTGGTACGGCCAGATCACAGCCACGTACGGGTGTAAAGATAAAGATCGGTTGGTCGGGGTAGTACTGACGGAGGCGTTTGATGAAGGCGAGGTATATCTGGGGCGTGTCGCTGCATCAGAATCATTCGCATCGCGTATAATCTGTGTACCCACTTGTACAAACTCAGAGGCTGAAACGTGAGATACATCGTTTGCTCTAGATAACCGTATCAGGACTGATCCTGCAAGCAAGCTCGAAGGCAAAGCTCACCCTATATGAATGACGATATGCGTCGGGAGTCGGCTTGTCGCGGGAAAAATCCCATGGGGTTGTATAATTGTGGTTAGGAGTAGTAGCATAGTTAGAATCTTCGGTCTAGGAGAAATCTCAGCGGTCACTCCACATTTACACTCTTCACCATACATCGAAGAATTGGACAGACATTCCGTGGGCATTGTACCACGATTGTACATCCTGGGGTGGGGGGGTTGAGCCTCCATTATCGAGTAGCTGACAAGAAAACTGACTGCCAAAGTGATTCCTGGCTGGGCGATGACGATATGTTCTGCCTTGAAGCGTTCTCCGACAATAAAAGGTCACGCTTGGTCTACGCCCATAGGAAGATATTGTCCCTATACAATTTCAGAGTCTGAGTGAGTAAAAAGCCTAAGGACCCTTACCGCAGATAAGGAATCGCCGATGAATAAAAAATTAACATCCGCGGCCTGGTACGGGAGTAAAATCGCATCCTATGAAATATTCGTTATCGAATGTTATTCTCAAAGTACAGATGCTTACGGAGTTCAATACCAGGTTTTGAAGAAGAATCTGATTGTTCTGCCAACCCCAGGCATTGATGCGGACGACACTATCACCCGGGGATGGATTCCCCAAAGGTATATCATTCGATCCTGGATAGACATCTATGGATGTAAAGTTTTGGTAATCGATAGATACCCCAATGCTGGCAGGGGACGACGTGTAGGTATCCAGATTCAGAGAGAGCGTGGTTAGATTTTGAGCATGCAGCTTGAAACCCGTGCCTGGCCTGTAAGTAACAGTGTCGTATGTTGTAACTTGAAAACTATTGAGCCTCTGATACATAAAACCCACCACCAGCTTCCTGGAGACGAATCCCAACGTCCATGAAAATAGATTCGAGGGTCGTTATTCGCAATCGTCAAACCAGCTGTGTAGAAGGTCGTTGTAGACAGAATGAAGCATGCAGGCTTTGTCAAGAACATACTGGAGGTAGAGTGAGGTTTGCAATAGGCCTGCGTCATTTGTCGAAGTGTGTAGTCTTAGTCAAGCTCCCGTTGAATTACCGGCAGGTGAACCTTCAGGCCCAAAGTCATTTGTATTCACGTTCACGAGGATCATCCGAGTCTATGGTGACATGCGACCTGACATATCTGTATCTGGAACCAAACCTGTCTGTAACCTACCGAGTCATCAGGTTCGATCTGCTTGAAATCACTGCGAAGATCGTCGCACGAGATCACTCTGAATGTATTTGTCAGCCTTATCTTTGGACTCGGTGATAGGTCTTATTGAAATGGTTTGATACGAGAAAATTCTAGGGTGATGCTATTCGATAGCTCGATGGCACAAGAGTGCTGCAACGTGCTCGAGTCATGCCACAGCCCCTCACTTAGCACATGCATACCCACACATCAGCAACTCCTCGTAATTTTGTTGGAATTCCTTCATTGACAGTGCCACATCTTCAGATGCATCACCTGATTTGCTGAAGGTGAACCTTCTTGTATAAAGAAGGGTGAATTTCGGTCCCTTCGAAGTCTCTTTTTCCTTAGCCTTCCTTTCCCATGGCCGCGTCAATGCGTGCTGAGAAAGATTTTTAGTAGTATCTGACATGTCGCGACAATCGACATAGATGACCGAATGTTTGGCCCGCCTGCCCTCAAGCCAGACAAATGAAGTCGATCTTCAGATTTCCCATGCTCACTCCCGTCCACCAACATTCTTTCAAGTGGAATCCTGTGAGTAGATTCAACTTTCATTTTACCTGATACTCATACTTCTTTTCGGTCAGCGCTTCTACCTAAAACCAAGATTGAATTTCGTAAGCGAATGCACATTCTGAAAGGAGAATCGAGTGTAGATGCGAGTTGGGCGCCCTTGCATAGATATAAGTGAGCCCCACGCAGCGGAGGCCTGTGATGTTCATTAAAAATCACATTGATATTTTCTAATCTTGATCTGTGTTCAAGGTTTTAGTACTTACTAGTAGTTTCGTATGGCGTCTAGGTTTCTTTTGTGTTTGAACAAATCAGGATATGAGCAATATATCGGTCTTGAACAGCCTACCCATGTACCTTCTATTGCTAACAACGACGGCCTTAGTTATGTACATCGACCCTTCTAATTTGCTGCTTCATGGACTGAATGCCTAACTTGATTACAGTGACACCAATTGGTGATAGCCCGGGCTGTATACGAAAAACCGGTCCTTCTTATCGTCCAAATATGTTTACGAGTGTTCTGATAATGGTCATAGAAGCCTACACCGTCATTCAATATTTGCAGAGTTTTATTGCTACTGCATCACTCTCACTTTAACCTTACACCCACCCTTAATACAAGGCCTAGCGACCATGAATATTTGCAAATTCGTACGGCTCCACACACCGCACACCGAAGTACACTCACTAGGTTCTATTGTTACAGGCCCTAGCATGTCTGTTGAGTTAGATAACAGGCACGGGTCAATAAGAATAGATTCTGAATACAACAACGTATCGAATACTGTTTATAAATATGTTGGACATCATTGCTATAACAAGCTCAAGAACTTCCAATCCGGTCACACATAGTACTCGGATATGCCCACCACTTCATTGAATGATCTTCTGGAATCCAGCATGAGCAACAGCGTTGTGAAAATATGAGAGTAACTTACCTCACTCTAGGCGGCGGACACGATGATGGAAGCAGTACCAGGGGTAAAACAGAATCCTGCATCAAGACGTGTTCCGCAGGAGGACAACTGATTGCAGCTACCACCGCATCCTGCACGGTCGCAGAAACCGACGTTGTTGGTGGCTGCAAGGCACGCGGTGCCAGGTGCATTGATGCAGGTGGCACCACCATTGTAAACGTTGCAGGTGCCACCGCAGACGTTGTTAGTGCGAGAGGTACAGTATGTGACCATGGTATCCAACGCGGCGCGGCGAGCGAGGGGGTTGGGAGGGGTGGCGTTTCCATGGTAGGTGATCTTGGCATCGGTGGTGGCGAGCCAGTGGTTGAACTCGGCATCTGTCCATATGAAGGAAGCAGGAGCAGGCTCCTGGAATCCTGTCAGTATGCAGTGAGCATAAGGAGAACTCAGCACGTACAGGGGTCGGGCTGGCGCTGCCTACGGCTGCCATGGCCGTGAGAGAGAAGAAGAAGTTGGCGAGAGTGAACAACTGCATGTCTATCGTTAGCTTAGTTAAGTCCGGTGAGGGTTTCTGACTATCTATGCTTAGGACTGTTAGCTTCTTATAGCTCCTCAGCAGCTCATTGAAGACTATTTGAGACTCTTGCTCTACTATATCCATCAAGCTTGACCCCACCTCCAACTTCGACATCTTCCCAGACCGAGTGTTTGGTGATGAACCACTATTGAGTCGATTGTTGAATCTCAATCTCACACGTAAGAGGTACAGCCTCCCGAATACCTTGATATGATATGTAACCAGCTCTCAGTACAGGAAGCGTTGTGCCAAAACTCAACATGTTCCATGAATGAATGCTATGATCTCGTACTGCTTCTGTCAAATATAGATGCATCAGTTTTTGTTCGTTTCATGACTCGGACTCGGGGAGCCTGGGGTTATAAAAATGCACACATTAGAATAGTGATCATGAACAGGAAATCTAATACTCACACTTGCGAGCCATGAAAAGGGATACTGACTTTCGAAGTGCATTCTTACTGCAATACCGCGGCGGCTTGGCTTGTTGCCGGAGCACTGCAACGCTGTCTTATCGCAATGCCGCGACAGCTTGGCTTGCTATCGGAGCATATTCACTTCCGGCACTGTACATCTCCCAATCCGGCAAGTACTCGGCTTGACCCATACCGATCCTACTGACAAATATTTGTACGAACTTAGTATTGAAAGACTGTACCATTCATTGAACTTTCGGACATATGTGAGTGGTTTTCAATAATGAAGTGCATTTCATTGCGATTTATTTCTGTCTTGAGGAAATAATCGATGTGTTCCCTAATGCACTTCGAAGGTCAGTATCCCTTTTCATGGCTCGCAAGTGTGAGTATTAAATTTCCTGTTCATGATCACTATTCTAATGTGTGCATTTTTACACCCCCAGGCACCCCGAGTCCGAGCCATGAAACGAACAAAAATTGATGCATCTATGTCTGACAGAAGTAGTACGAGATAGCATTCATTCATGGAACATATTGAGTCTCGGCACAAAGCTTCCTGCACCGAGAGCTGGTTACATGTCATATCAAGGTATTCGGGAGGCTGTACCTCTTACATGTGAGATTGAAATTCAACAATCGACTCAATGCTGATTTCGAGATTTGTATCAGTTGTATTGGGTCCCGGGTTGAATCCGTCTGGAACGATGTAAACACCACAAAGCCATGGAACTCATGATTCAAAATTTGTTAATCCCGTTGCTTGTTTCTAATGTGAGTCATATACCTCTCCTTCCGGTGCACTGTCATCGACGCTGGGTTCGGCCTGTGCCACCTCCCACGAGGGATGAAACGAAAAACGTGCCGGACCCTCTGTACAAAGAAACACACGCACATTCATGCTAGACTTGTAAAATTGTCTCGAGTCGTCTGGGAAGCTCTACGCAGCACAGAATAGCAGCGCTATAATCGAGGACTCGATGAGGGCAGAGGAAATCATACCTGTAATGACTTGGTTGAATTTGGTCCTAGATACTGCGATGCCCTATCATGTTACAGTTATTCTCATAGTAGTTCTTCAGTTCCTTGTGTTGTACTTTTATTTTGAAAGTACTAGAATATAGTCGTTGAATGTGGTGGAGCTCCAATTCTTCATTGCGTCTTCGCCACTTTGCCATCCGAGTTCCACTCAATAAATGTATGAAGACTCAAGCCAAATCAGGCATGCACTATATCTTTGTGCACATTCATCTAGGAAGGAAGAGAAAGGAAAGTCTCGGAATAGGAGTTCATTGGAAACATCTTAATTTCGCACTGGCAAACGGTCCGGATATCGACTTGCTTAAGCACTGTCCACTGCATTCGCATCTTGTTTACTCTGCTACCACGAAGTTTCGTGAATTCCTGACTATTCTTTGTTTGCCTATCCATCGTTAACCTTGAGACTGGGGCCATCGGGACTGGACAGAGCGCTGGAATTCACACAAAAAGTTTGAGAAAAGATTCCTTAACAGATTATTCCATTTGCACCTGGCGGTGTCCACCTCAGCAGCCTCATGTTTGCCTCTCCCTCATATTACACAGAAAAAAAACAATGCCGACACTCTGATACAAGTACTTGCGGAACCCAGCGTAAGCAACAGCAGTCTGAAAATAAAAGGGCAACTTACTTCAATTTATAAGGTGGTCACGATGATGGACTTAGTATCGGGGGTATAGCAGAACCCTCCATCGAGGTAATATTCACAGGAGGTCAACAGGGTACAGCTACCAACGCATCCTGCACTGCTGCAGAATCCGACGTTGTTGGTGGCAGCAAGGCATATGGTGTTGGGTGCATTGAGGCAGGTGGCACCGCCGTAGTAAACGGTGCAGGCACCGCCGCAGGCGTTCCCAATGATAGAGGAACAGTATGTGACTCTGGTAATCGACGCGTCGCGAGGAGCGAGCGGGTTGGAGGTGGCGTTTCCATGGTAGGTGATCTTGGCGTCGGTGGTAGCGAGCCAGTGGTCGAACTCGGCATCTGTCCATATGGCAGCAGAGACAGGTTCCTGGTATCTCATCAGTATAGTGTGAGCATAGGGAGAGCTCAGCACGTACAGGGGTCGGGCTGGCGCTAGCTGTGACCACCATAGCGACGAGAGAGAAGAAGTTGGAGAGAGTAAAGAATTGCATGTCTATCGTTAGCTTGGTTGAGTCCGGTGAGGGATTCTGACTTTCTAAGCTCACAGTTACCAACTTTTATAGCTCCTCGGCAGCTCATTGAAGACCGAGACTGTGCTCTACCATTTCTGCCAAGCTTGAAATTCACCTCTTGGCAACTCCGACATCTTCCCAGACTCTATGTTTGAAAGGCGAAGAGAACCTGTTGTCGGCGAAGAAGCGCCAGCGGATTCACTTCACCTGGACAACCTGACAGGCGGTGAACAAAAATGTGGTGATACTGTACCATTTCGATTCGGTGCCGGTCACAGGTCACAGGGCCTGCAGGTAAAATGATTTACGGTCAAATTTTCGCTGCATAAGGTAATTGACGCAAACCGAAATTTTCGTCAACACGGTCACAGGACACACTGCTGGACGAATCGATCGAGACGGTACAGAAATTGGCATTGTTGCCCCGACAAATGCGGGTTAAGTACTATTTCGCGCACTTTCAATGTCCTATTTATTTCGTAGAACATCCAGTTTAACTCCATATTCCTGCTCTCAGGCTGCAGGTACCCCTGACTAGCAGATTTGGCACGCTAACTTGAAGGACGCTGTACTCGGCCCATTAGTGAGCGAGGTTTGTGGCCTCACGGTTGTAAAGAGAATATGAGCGTGATCTATGCTCAAGATGGATAACGATTATGTCATGTGGAAGGCGTTTCATTATGCGCTGACTACATGAGGTCCTAATGCCTTTCATGCACAAACTTCCGCGCATGATGGAACAACTCTAGTGTGGAACTTCATCAAGCAGCGTCCAGCCTGAGCACCTTGTGTGTCGTGCCATCTTTGTGTACTTAACAATACTCATTTAGTCCCCACCTTCCATTGTCTAGTCTTCCTGGAGGGAGTTCTATTTCATGAGCATGACATTTTAAGACGAGGGATTTCTATATCGCCTTCCTATCGAGCTGTCTTTGATCTGAGAAGATACAGTCTGGTTTCAAATGTAGGTTCATCGCAAGTAGCTATCTCTGCTCTATCTCACATGCTACGGTATCGTGTAGTATACCGTTTATAACACGGTCATTTCGCGGCTTCCATATGAGATGTGCAGATTCTGATATCAGAATCTGACGAAATCTCTCTGTTCTCAGTTTGAATCGGCTTCTGTGTGCACTTGGTGGTCAAACACCGCAAGACATAACAGTTCCTTTCGTGATTATCAAGTCAGTTCTGGTCTTCTTCTGCTTCCAACTTTCAATACTTGAAAGTGTCACCTGGACGGAAAACCACTCTTTTGTTATTATTGTTTCGAGATCCGTGTATCAGTTGTATTGAATTCCGGGTTGAATCCATCTGGGACGGTGTAAACGCGACGGAGCCATGGGACTCAGAAGCAATATACTGATCATTGACAAGTATTCGCCACGATGCGGCACCCAAGACCATGCTGGGCTAGCATTTTGCCACCTATGGTTATTCAATTGTCAACACGTCAGAGCTTGGCTATTACAGTCGTATTGACATGAATAAATGAGCAGCGTGCAGTACAGTGTTGTACATAGGATATAGGAATGAAATTTAATTTTAGACTTGACGATATCACAACAAGGTCCAGCAACAAACGCAACGCCAAGAGTGTCCACGGGTGACTCTGGTGACTGATGGAAGGAAAGGAAGGGACCTTGTTTGTTGACAGCTAGGACCTCGTGTCTTGAACAAACCTCATCTAAGGGACGCGAATCAAGTCTAGAATAGATGAGGTGAGCAACAACGTCGACTAAACCAAGATGGGCTATGTACCTGGCGATGAAAGAGTTTCGCAGAGTATCTTTTTTCACAGACTTGAGCCCATTCCAGATCTCCGGCCAGAAGGCTTCGAGGTGTTCTACATTGCGAACTTGGTAGTTCTGAAGGCTCGGCTACTCAATATTACGGTTGTTGGTCTGAGGCTCCACAAATACAATGGCAAACGGCAACAAAAGACGCGACATTGAGTAGGTTTTCAAGAAGGCGATGTGACCCAGCGGCGGAAGAAAGGAAGACTAAGGTTGAGGTGGGATACTAGCAATGTGCACGGCCATTCCCATGCAGATTTCATTTGATAAGACAGGTTCAGTCACAATGCTATATGTTTGCGTACATCCAAGAAGGCTCGGAATGAAGACACCAGTTTCAAAAGTATATTCTAAGCAAGATTCCGCCTCAAGAAAGCGATCAACACCACCTGTCACCGTATGAGAAATGAAGAGTAACTTCGGACCATAGATGGAACATATCGTCGTAAAGCAGATCTCCCGTACAAGCAAGTGAAGCCTATCCTAGACATGAAATTATCTAAATAGTTACCCATCATACTTTCGCCGTCACTTGTCACAACAGTGACGGTTTTGATATGACTTGAATTCAATGAAGATATCGTTTCCATCCCCGAAGGGAAATGGTACATATAAAGGACGACCGTGCGAAGTTCTGTCAAGGGGCTCAGATCAAGAAACCCTGAAAGAAGTGATGAATTCCTCTGGATGCCGTCAAAGAATGATGTCCGCACCATTATCCCACTCTACGATAGTCAATGCGACGACCTGAAGCCTTGTGTAGCCTATTCGGAAGATGGCATTGATTGGAGCAGGATCCAGTGTGCGGCAGGAGCCATCAAACTTCATTTTGAAAGTTGTCAGTCTGCCAAGCGTCTTGTTGTTTCTCTCAAGCCATCGGAGGAGATCACGGTTCCAGCATTTCAATGATAGTGAGCGCAATTGAGCGGGGGGCTTACATTCCTCCAATGAGGAAAGCGGTATATCCTTTGTGCCCCCTGGGTGCGAGATTCGTATCGAAAGGCGCTCGAGGTCGCAGAATAGGCTCGGATACCACAGGATTTTCCTTAAATTGGCAGCAGACGTCGTATCGTTATCTCCTAGGTCCTCGTGATTGAAAGAGAGCCGCTTAATGTGCGGGAAATAGCGGTGTAATTCCGTCACAGGGTCTAACGACTGCCCCGCGATTATTGCTCGCGTCGGCATTGCATCGGCATGGGCGAGAGCACGGAGGGCATAATGATATCGAATCAATCGGTCCCGTTTTGTGTACATCTCAAGCCAGATTGTCTGGATATGCGGTGATAGGGTGTTATCTGGCGACTGCAAGAGTTTGACAAACTCTCGTACATGGTCGCGCGAATGGATATATGTACACAAGAGGCACCGACTGGTGGGGACCCATGCCTTGCAAACGAGACTGCAAGTGAGAAGAGTCCCTCGCTCGGAAGAACAGAAGCGGATGATGACTTCGCACAATTCTTGGGGGAGGATGCAATCTCGGGGGACTTGCGCTATCGCACGGTCCCGAGAATCTGGGTGGATGTAAGAGTAGCAAAGGACGCGGAGATGTCGTATAGGATGGAGGATACATGAGTAAAAGTAAAAGTCGATGATGATGGGAAGAGTCTCTTTGGAGTCTTGACGGAAGGCAGCACAGCCATTAATGGCTCGCCTACACAGCAGGATACAGCGGTGGATCAAGGAGCTAAACAAGATGAGCCGGGTGAGGGCTAAGAATGTTCCTACTGCTGCTCCTACAAAACCAACGCAAAATAAAACATGCCATAAGTTGTCGTGAGAGCACATTGAAAGAGAAGAGTCGGCATCGTCCCGCACGAAGAGAGGACGAATCGCCATGAGAAGAAGGGTCGGCGGCTGACGAGATACGGAATCAGTAAAGTGAACATCGAGTCAAATACATCCGACTGTACCTTGCGTCGGTCTACAGAGTGTTAAGATTGCGACCCACTAGATATGCGACAGGTATTCTACCAAAATCCAGGTTGCGGTGGGCAGACAAGAGCGCCTAAAAGAGCCGAACGAAGCGTTGTATGAAAGGCATGGGAATCTAGCCGCTGTGATGACAGCCATCTTACGGCCTCCTCGGTTGATATATAAGTGCGAGTAGTATTCCCACATTCAAGCGCTTGAAGTATTGAAAACAGCCGAAGAAGAATGCTTGAGGCGATTTAATTTCCCTCTGGGGTGGCAGTGATTTTTACTATGCACGATGAAAGCAAGCAGTTGATTTGCAGTTGATAGCTACTTTCGGAAGAGAAAAGGCTGAAAAGAGGGATTGTTTGGTTCAAATGCCTTTGGGCACACAAGTTTCACGAATTTCTGTGACCTCACAGTCACACCGTCTCAATGGTATGGACGAGGGGGACGAGGCGCCCGGGTGGCCGTCGCTGTACAATTCCAACCTCGAATTCTTCGCCATCCAGCACAACCCACCAAGGCAACCCGGGGCCACATACTTGTACCACTATCACGACGTATTCAGCTTCACTTTATACTGGACTCTCATTTTCTATACCCCCGTATTCGTTCTCTGCGGTGCCCTCGCCTTTCTGAATGTCTCGTTTCCCTCAAGGAATATCTACGAACCTTTGACGTCGTCCAAGGACTACCTGTTGATGTCGCTGAAGCTGCAGCCAAGGGCGAGGAAGCCGAATGAAAGGCGGTCGAGGGCTACCTTTGCGCTGATTGTTTCTCTGACGTTCTTGGCGATCAACGTTATTGGGGCCGTGTTCAGGTCGACGATTATGTCGCTTGTGGTATTTGGATTGTTTAAGGCCGGCAAATACAATATGTCTACGTGAGTGACGTTATTGGCCTACCTACGGCAATTATTGAAGATCTGCACAGCTGGGTACCATTCGTCTCAGCGGCTATACAGGTACTTGTCGGCTTTCTCAAGTATGTATTCTCCTTTCCTATGGGTTTTCAAAGATTTTATTAATTAATTGACCGAATTTAGTGCATGGCCCTCTGTATTCCAAATTATCTAACGAATACTGCATGTACCGAGATGACAACAACGAAGGATAGATTGCTTTCCCCTCGTAACCTGGATGTGCCGAACTAAAGGCTAGCCTCCAGCTCTTGCAGTCAGTGAGCGTTTGTCCAAAAAGCACTCGAAGGCGAGTCTGCTCCTTCAGTATCACGCGTATCCCCGATGTGGGTGCGCCATTCTCTGCCTCCAAGGCCCAGGGGAGTGGAATGGATTTGGAAACTCCATCATGCACAACTCACTAGAGCAGTCACCGTCAGCTATTAAGTACTTCGGGTGGAGTGCCTCAGTCAAATTTTAGACGTGACGAGAAGAATTGGTCAAGCCTCACGATGCCCCGCTGGAAATTGTCATTCCGCCATTCATCGAATACCCCCGTCCGGATGGCTGTTATGTCTTTACGTATCTTGGTAAGACACTCGGACCATGCAGAATGATCAGGACGGATGCGTTCCAGGGCGAGCAAAGCGCTTCCTTTCTCTCCCAGCGTTAAGACCATGATTGAGGTAAGAGGATTCTTCGGTTGATGTGCGCATTCTTTCTGAAAGGGACGACAACCCAGTCGCGTATGCCACGATTATCAGGAGAAACCGTGACTCGAACTTGTGCTCGGTAAATCTGGAAGTGTTATACAGATGCCCTGCCAGAAGCAAGGGCACAAGATGCGAGTTTCACATCCTTGGCCAAATGTCGTGTCGAACCGCGTCCACGCTCTGTTCGAATGTTTCTGGCCTTCTGCATTTGCGGGGGTGCAGAGGGCGTGTCAATATCATCCCGTTTGGTGCACATCGAAAGTGAAACCGTCTAAGCGTGGTATTGCCTGGTGGGTTCGATGGCTTCACAAACTCCCGCACACGCTCACCCGGGTAAACGCGTATCCATAAGAGGCGCCGGCTGGTCGGGACCTATGCATACGAGATTACTGGTGAGGAGGGTCCTTCTGCCAGGATAATGGAAGCTGCTGATGACTTCTGATATTCCTTGCGGTAGGGTGCAATCCAGGGATACATTTAGCCATCCATGATTCCCAAATCTGCGCCAGCTGACGCATATACGACGTAGGGGATGGAGGATCCAGGGGTAGCGCAGAATTCGATGAAGGTGGGAAGGCGCTCTCCACGGTAGGTAGTATAAAATGTGACCATTTTGCTTGTACAATCTGAAAAGGATGCAGCCTAGGATGGTGAAGACGATAATTGATGTCAATGGAAGGAGCCAGATTATGCACACAAATATGTGCCCATATTTCCTCGCTCTGCATGTGTTATCTTGATTTTGTCGCTATCGGAATCATAGTCATCAGCATCTTTGGAAGAAGCCATATCTGATGCGGTCACGGTGCCTTGTTATGAATCCACGACGCTGGAGAGCTTCCGGGGAGAAGCTAATTAATGGGCACCAAAGAAATTTTCAAGTTCTACCAGCTCTGTTCGAACCCAATCCTTCAATTTACCTGGAATTTTGGCTTATTGGAATCGATGACTCTCCAATGACGCGAGCTAGCATCCAGCTCGAGATATTGGTTCATTAAAGCAGAGCGCACTGCCTTAGCAATCATGATACTGGCGGACGGCCCGGTTTGCTAAGCGCCAAGTCGGAGTCCGCCGACAAAGGCGGGTTACTGTTTGCGAACTTTTGATACCTGAAAGTGCCTGGACGGGAAGACTAAGTACTCCATTTTTGTTATCGAATTGGGGCCCGGGTTGGATCCGCCTTGGGCGGTGCAAACGCGATGGAGTCATAGAACTCGGAAGCGATGTACCATTGATTCGTTTCTCATGTGGGTCAAGGGTTGCAAAAAAGTATAAGATATCGGAGTTGATTCCATTAAGGTCAAGATCAACTATTGCCTACAGCACTATTTCCTCAGACCATACCTATCCATACATCCATCACAATGTTCCCCTCGAGCTCGTTGTCCAACTCGTCAACGGCGTCTTTCGTTTCGGCCCAAACGTCACAGTCAACTCAACCTCTCGTGTCTTCTAAGAAAGACTACTCTTCAGCATTTGCAGAACTCCAATCCACCTATGGATTTAGCGGGCATGTACCTTCCCCCATACCAAAGAAATCGAAAACCTCATCAAAAGGCTTTCTTCCATCCTTCCTTCGTCCACGTTCCCAGCACCAATCGTCTGCTTCTTCTTCCTCCGGTGCACTGCCATCGAAGCTGGGAGGGGCGTCTGAGCCGCCTCCCCAAAAGGAGTCGGGCCCTGTGAGTAAGGAGGCACAGGCACATTCATACCTGGCTGGGAAATGTGCCTCAGGTGGTCCAGGAAGGTCTATGCAGCACAAAATATCGGCGCTATAGTTGAGGACATAAGGGGAGAGGAAGGGATATTCATGACGTAAATTATGTAATTCACTTAGTAGCTAATGCAAAAATGTGCGAAAATATCTTCATTGCACATATTTTGTCACCATCGTTTGCGTCTTCGGAAGAAGCTATGTTTGGTACAGTGTCTCATCGTAAACTCGTTAGGATTCTGGAAAGTGCTGGAGGAAAGGCAATTTCTGGACACTACCTGTGGAATATTGATGAAGCTGTTGCTGTGAGAGCTGACGCGACTCGGATGTCCAGTGAGCCCGGCGAGTCGTGCTAAGTAAAGGTTTACTAAGAGAAAGAAAGTACTAGAAGATACAGAAAAGGTATTTAAGTAGCTAGTTTTCATAGTATCCTGCATTCGTTTGCCCTCTCAGCAAACATGGACTAGTATTTCCTAGCTCGCTAGGCAAACGTGCCTTAACACACGGTGCGCATGTTATCCAACACTGGCGACTTGAAAACATTCAAGGTTCCTCCTCTGTCCTGGATCTGTCTTTCAATCCTAAATTGATAAGTTTTGATGACGCAAGGTGAGGCTTTGAGTCGCAGTCTGGGAGGAAGAGAAAGGAAAGTTTCGAGATTAGAGTTCATTGGAAAATGAACTCTAGGAAACGGCCCGGCTTTGCTTAAGAGCTGTCCACAAAATGATCTTCGTGTCTTGTTCTTTCTGCTATCACTGAGTTTCGCCAATTCTTGACTGTTCTAACTGTTCTTTGTTTGACTATCTATCGCTAAACTTGAAACTGGAGCCATCAAGACTTGAAATAGCAGCGCAAAGTACACAAGAAATTGTAGAAAGGTTGTTAGTTTTAATAGAAATGTAACACCGTAGCGAGGATTTCAATAGTACAGTCGAAGACAATATTACACAGAAAAAATCAAAGCCAACACCCTGATTAAACGATCTTCTGAAACCCAGTATGAGCAACAGCAGTCTGAAAATAAGAGAGCACCTCACCATAAGGTGGACACGATGATGGATTTAGTATCGGGGGTATAGCAGAACCCTCCCTCGAGTTGGAATATACAAGAGGTCAAAAGGGTACAGCTACCAATGCATCCTGCACTGCTGCAGAACCCGACGTTGTTGGTGGCAGCAAGGCACACGGTGTCGGGCGCATTGAGGCAGGTGGCACCGCCGTAGTAAACGGAGCAGGCACCACCGCAGGCATCCCCGACGAGAGAAGAACAGTATGTGACTCTGGTAATCGATGTGTCGTGAGGAGCGAGCGGGTTGGAAGTGGTATTCCCATAGTAGGTGATATTGGCGTCGGTAGTGGCGAGCCAGTGGTCGAATTGGGTGTCCGTCCATATGAAGGCAGCAGAAGCAGGTTCCGGATCCTGGCATTCCGTTAGTATGTTGTGAGCATAAGGAGAGCTCAGCACATACAGGGGTCGGGGTGGCACTACCTATGACCACCATGGCAACGAGAGAGAAGAAGTTGGAGAGAGTGAAGAATTGCATGTCTGTCGTGAACTTGATTGAGTCCGGTGAGGGATTCTGACTTTCTGAGTTCACAATAACCAGCTTTTATAGCTCCTCGGCAGCTCATTGAAGACCGAGACTTTGCTCTACCATTTCCACCACGCGTAAAACTTACCTCTTGGCAACTCCGACATCTTTCCGTACTCGATGTTAGAAAAACGGGGGGAACCTGTTATTGGGTGAAGAAGCTTGGTGTATTCACTTGCGCACGAACAACCTGACAGGCGGTGAACTAAAAATGAGGTAGTAATCATTGTTCCCACCGACAACACGCTGGTTAAGTACTGTTCAACAACTTTCAATACCTTTTTTGTTTCTTTGTGGCTGAGGCTAATGCAGAGGCAGCCCAGCCCACTACCAAGGGATGTTTTCAAGGAGATTTCAACTAAGCAGTGGAAATTGGTAGATAATTATAGAAGAATAGGAATCAATTTCACCCCGAGGAAATCATCACACATTGATTTATGTGGGACTCGCAACTAATCAGGTAGCCGGGATTATTCAAAGATCTTCCGCGCCACCTCTATACGTACCTTGTGCTCTGAGTCCCTTAGCATCTTAACCTCATACTCACTGAAACCTCGCTGGTTTCCGTCCAGTCTGGAGGAAGATGTCACTCGTTCTGCACTGCTGCAGGGATCCTGAACCTGGTTTTGATACAATGTCTTTTGAGAAAGCCTTTGCCGAACCGTTTGTAAGTCATTTAACTCTAGCTGTTATCATAGCTATCTGTTTCGGATCTGTTCAGTTGAAAACTTGAATGCCCGGGCCATTCTGTCGCTCTATAACTAGTGTAACACTCTCACAACGGGCATGAGCTGAGGGGTACATCACTATGCAGCATTCAGTAGAATTGTTCCTTCCCATTGCCTTGCATGCCGTTCCTCCTTTATATTTTGGGATTGTATAGGATTGGTCCGATTGGATCGTTGTCCATCGCTGGAGTCTGCCATGTGATTCCAGCCGACCTGTGTGTGTGGCTGTGCTGAAGCTTACCTGCGGCATGCGATCCAAACACCCTCAACGTTAACGTTGACGTCGACGTCGAGCACGACATCCTCCCCTAAGTTCCCTCCACTGTCCACGTTTCTACGGCCAAGGCCGCCTTTTACTTTCTCTCCAATCTTCCACTTCAAGTACTCGACGTCTCACACGGTTCTGAGTGTAGTACTTGGCGCTAGTACCGGACGGTAGTTCATGACAGATATCCCCCTTCGTTCTCTCCGAAAACAAAAGAATCGCGCTGGATACACTCAACTAAACGATACTGATATTGAAGCTGGCCCCGGGTCGGCCGATTCTCCCGACAATCAAACAACTATGCCTAGTCCAATTGCAGCTGTTGCATCCTCGCGGAAGGCGGGGAAGAGGTCACGGAAGGACCGCTATGCAGACGATCCAGAAGAAGAGGCCAGTTTGCTGGGAGCAGAAATGTATGATGAGGAGGAAGGATATGTCGAGGAAACGCCGCTTCGAGAGGTCCAGAAATCCGTACGTTTATTGGTACTTACCGGGTGCTGCATATGCTAATAACAGTAACAGAGATCTGCTTCAATATTATCCAAGGGCAAGGGCTCACAGAAGGACAAGTCCCGTACAGTACCATTCCGACCACCAGGTGCGTATGCAGCTGTTATACCAATGCATAGCCTCCTTACCCAATTCGTAGACAAAATACAGTCGCGTTATCCTCCAAATATCGTTCGTAATCAAAAGTACAATGCCTTCACATTCGTTCCCATCGTTTTTTACGAGCAATTCAAGTTCTTCTTTAATCTATATTTCCTGCTGGTAGCACTGTCTCAGTTTATACCGGCGCTGAAGATCGGTATGCTGCCTGAATCATTCAATGTTGCGTATTCTAATTAGAAACTAGGATTTATTGTCACCTACATCGCACCCCTTGCCTTTGTCCTCTTTGTCACGATGGGAAAAGAGGCGTACGATGACTACAAGCGCTACCTTCGGGACCGAGAGGCCAACTCGCAGAAGTACCTCGTCATTGGCCCACCTTCCTCTTCAGAAAGTGGATCTTCGCACCACAACACATACCTCGACACACACGCAAATACTCGTTCGGTCCCTTCATCTTCTTTACGTGTCGGTGACCTAGTCAGGCTAGAGAAGAATCAGCGAGTGCCTGCAGACATGGTTCTCTTACACACGTCGGATGCCTCTGGAACATGTTTTATTCGTACTGACCAACTTGACGGGGAGACTGACTGGAAGTTGCGAGTCGCAATATCAGAATGCCAAAAGCTGGATGAGAGCGACCTCGTAAGGCTTGATGCCGAGATATATGGCAAGTCCAACGGCCTCATCACAAGGTTATAAACTAATCAAATTCCAGCTGATGCACCTACCAAAGATATCCACTCCTTTATAGGCACATTTACCGTCAATAGCCCCTCTCATCAGGTCTTGTCACAAAGTCAATCTGACGTCCCCTTACATCCGTTACCGCCTTCGGTAGCACCGTTAACTGCCGAGAACATGTTATGGTCCAACACGGTTCTCGCCGCTGGAAATGCAGTTGGATTTATTGTCTACACTGGCGCCGAAACGCGGGCTGTCATGAACACTAGTCACCCGGAGACGAAGGTCGGCTTGCTGGACCTGGAAGTCAATAAGCTGGCCAAGGTTTGTATTCATATTGGAAAGCAAAGCAGTCTCCTTATATATGCCTTATTAGATTCTTTGTGCCGTGACATTCGCAATGTCCTTAGTTCTGGTCGCACTCAACGGATTCAGAGGCTCTTGGTATATCTATGTCTTCCGGTTCTTGATTCTATTTTCGTCTATCATTCCCATCAGGTATGATTCCCGCAACGCGTGTCATGTCCCGATCTAAAATCGTGTGTAGTTTGCGTGTCAATCTAGACATGGGCAAAACTGTCTACGCGCAGCAAATAATGAATGATTCTGAGATTCCGAACACGATAGTACGAACTAGCACGTTGCCCGAGGAGCTCGGGAGGATCGAGTATCTATTGAGCGACAAGACTGGTACACTGACACAGAATGGTGCGGTTTTTTTTGGTTGGTTGGTAAAATCTTACACTACCCTTAGAGATGGAGATGAAGAAGCTCCATATGGGAACCATGTCATATGGCTTTGATTCCATGGACGAAGTCGCTCATCAACTAGCCGTAGCTTTTGGTGCTGATCAATGTAATCTACTATGACTGAATCACTTTTCCGATCTAACACTCTTTGCAGCACATGCACGACAGGGCACGATGCCCACGGGAGCCCAACTAGCCACGCGTGGACGAAGGGACATGTCATCACGAGTGCGCGATGTTGTCCTCAGCCTGGCCCTGTGTCATAATGTAAACTTGTCTCATTTCTTCTCAGATTGCATATTTCATCAATTCGTTTATTCAGGTCACCCCGGTTACTAATGACGATGGTTCGGTTACATATCAAGCCTCATCCCCCGACGAAGTCGCCATTGTGCAATGGACACAATCTATCGGCCTCACCTTGGTATTTAGAGATCGGACCAAGATCGAGCTGCAAACTCCTAGTGGATCGAGGCTCGTCTTCGCAGTGCTCGAGATATTCCCTTTCACATCTGAATCAAAGCGTATGGGTATCGTCGTCCAAGACGTCCAGACAGGAGAAATCACATTCCTACAGAAGGGTGCTGATGTTGTGATGGCTAAGATCGTCCAACGGAACGATTGGTTAGAGGAAGAGACGGCTAATATGGCTCGCGAGGGTTTGCGTACACTGGTGATGGCGAGGAAACGGTTAAGTGGTCAATCATATAGCGAGTTCAAGCAGCGCCACCACGATGCTAGCGTTCAGCTGGAAGGACGGAACGAGGCTATGGCTGCGGTTGTATCGGAGTACCTGGAACATGATCTTGAGCTCCTCGGGCTGACGGGTGTCGAGGATAAGCTCCAGAACGATGTCAAGTCGACGTTAGAACTTCTCAGGAACGCGGGAATCAAGATCTGGATGTTGACGGGAGATAAGATCGAGACCGCAAGGTGTATAGCTATCTCGACGAAGCTGGTTGCTCGAAATCAGTATATTCATGAGGTTGCCAAGTGTAGGTTTGCATTCCTTTCTGGTTACTCTGGTGCTAAATAGGCTTTGCAGTGAAGACTTCCGATGAAGTTCGAGACCAACTGGAATTCCTCCAGTCGAAATTGGATTGTTGTCTGGTCATCGACGGAGAATCGCTGCAAGTATGTTGATTGAAGTTTTAGTTTTGCTTTTGCTGATATTATGCAAATAGTTGTGCCTCAACCTCTTCAAGAATGAGTTCATTGAAATTGCGACCAAATTATCTGCAGTTGTCGCTTGCCGTTGTTCGCCGACCCAGAAAGCAGACGTAGCACGTCTCATCAGGAAACACACGAGAAAGCGTGTATGCTGTATTGGTGACGGCGGTAATGATGTCAGCATGATCCAGGCTGCCGATGTCGGAGTCGGTATTGTCGGAAAAGAAGGCAAACAAGCATCTCTCGCGGCAGACTTTTCCGTTATACAGTTCAGCCACCTGACGAAGCTCCTGCTATGGCATGGGAGGAACTCTTATCGTCGTTCAGCGAAGCTCGCACAGTTTGTCATCCATCGCGGGCTGATCATCTCAGTCATGCAGGCCGTGTTTTCGGCCATCTTCTACTTCGCTCCCATTGCGCTTTACCAGGGATGGTTGTTGGTCGGGTATGCGACGGTCTACACAATGGCTCCTGTGTTTTCGCTGGTCTTGGATCGCGATGTGGATGAGGATGTTGCGTTGCTATACCCAGAATTGTACAAGGAGTTAACCAAGGTAGATCTTTATTTCTTGCTTCTGCCGACAATGCTCATCGAGAACTTAGGGCCGGGCCTTATCTTACAAGACCTTCTTCCAGTGGCTGATGATCAGTCTATATCAAGGTAAGAGACTCCCACCAAGAGTATCATAAGCGGCCACTCTGGGAATTCAGAAATTCATTGCGCTCCGATCAATGCGTTCTGAAACTCAGTCACATTGTACATTTTCCAAGCCTGGTACTACAAGCGGACTTCGGAACCGTGATCGGAATGTTCTGAGTTCTGGGCTTCCCGTGTGAACTGATGAGATCAATAGGTGCTGCGATAATGATCATGTCTCTGGTCCTATTCGAAAACGAGTTTCTTCACATCGTCTCGATATCCTTCACCGCGCTCATTCTTAACGAACTCATCATGGTGGCGCTGGAGATCACGACATGGTTAGTGGCCCTTACGTTTTCAGGACCTTCTTTCCCTGACCTGGTGACAACGATTTTCAGGCACCTATACATGGTGGTATCAGAAATTGTTACCCTGTTCTTCTATATTATTAGCATTGCTTTTCTACCTGAATACTTTGGTGAGTCTCGCTCGTCCGCTGATTGTGGCAGCCAACTGACCGTCCACAGATCTCTCATTTGTCGTTACACTGGGATTTGGATGGAAAGTTGCCGTCATCGTCGCCATCAGCGCACTACCACTGTATATAATCAAACTCATCCGGAGTAGAGTCGCTCCCGCGGCATCAAGTAAACTATGATCACACAGATACCACACCATTTGGATATTTATAATGTATTCTTCTGCCTACGTGAGTTAAGAAAGTAAATGATTGCGTGAAAGTTGATGAAGCAAAGAAAAACCACGGCTTAATGAGGCGGCGACGCGTTATACGCGCTCGCGAAGAACCCAGCCTGGCCCGGGGACGCCGTGGCAGGATGCCACTCCTGTGAAGGTGCAGCCCAGAGCCCACCGGCGCTTAAAGGAGGCGCATTGTTACGATTCCCAGTATATGCCGGATGAATCGACACAGGCTGCAACGGAGGACCCCAAGGCGTCCTCGGCGCTTCAGTTGTGCCCCAAGATGGATTGGCACTCCCTCGTCTTCCGCCTCCACCAACGACCTCGTCGTCGTCTGCAGCCAGCGCCGAAGAACCCAGCACGACGCCCTTGGGACTGGGAGAACGTCTGTTGGGTGATCCGGAGCCACTCCCGCCGTCAGGACGAGCAATAGGTGCAATCACAGGTCGTGTAATCGGTCCGGGGTCCACAGACGTCGACATGCGCCGGCTCTTGGGCGGGGGGCCGATCGGTTGAGGGGGTGGTCGTGGAGGCGGCGGTACGTAGTGAGTGTGATTGTGGGTCTCGAACGGAGCAGCACCAGGGGGAAAGTTCCTCGGCATCGGAGAGGGCTGGAGCGGTTGCGGCGGTCCGGTATAGCCAAAAGGTGGCACGAACGCCTGGACGCGGGGAGACATCGCTGCCGGGGGGATGTAAATGGGCGTCTGAGAGGGCGGGATCTGTGGGATTGAGGGCGTCGTTGGAGGGATGGGTTGAGCGACGATTGGGCGGGGAGCTCGCGGCATCGACGACGAACTCGAGGATGAGGAAGAGGCGATGGGCATGGCGGTGAGAGATGGTTTGTTGAGGATCTTCTTGGACGCGACGCCGTTCACACCGCCTCGAGATTGGCTCGGACCATTGCCAGACGACGAGGAGGAGGACGGGTTGCGCGGCGACGTCGGTGGGGCGCTGGCACGTGCATTCTTGACGCGCTGTTGCTGTTGTTGCGCTGCCAATGCCACCAAACGTTCTTTCTCTTTGGCTTCTCGTTCCTTGGCCTCCTTTTCCTTGGCCTCGCGTTCTTCCTTCTCTTTCGCAGCCTTCTTCTCTCGTTCAATTCGTTCTTCCTTCTCGCGCTCTTCCTTTTCTTTTCTCGCCTTCTCTCGTTCAGCTTTCTCTTTCTCTTCCCTAGCCTTACGCTCTAGTCTCTCCTTCTCAGCCTTTTCCTTCTTCTTCTTCTCATCCCGCTCACGCTCCTCAGCAATCCTCTTTTTCCTTTCCTCCTCCTTCTTCGCCCTTTCCTCATCCTGCGCCTTTCGAGCAGTCTCTCTCTTTAAACGCTCCTCTTCTCGTTTTTTGCGCTGTTCGTTCTCCTGTTGCACCTGTCTCGCCTTGGCTTCCGCCTCTTCCGCAGCCTTCGAAGCCGCTTTCTGCGCCTTCTCCGACTCTTTGGCTTGTTTCTGTTGCCTGCAATGATATAAGGACAACAAATACAGTCCAGAGATTCAAGTCACGCACCGCTTCTTGTCCTTTTTCTTTTCCTTCTCGCGTTGTTTCTTCATCTCTTTCTCCTTCGTCAACTTATCCTCATCCTCGAGCTCGCGAAGTAACTGCAAACTGTCTCTCCTGTGCTACCTTTTCTCGATATGCCTGGAGCACCCGTTGCTCGAACATTCGCGCCGCAAAGATAGAGAACATGCGCTTGCCTTCCTCCATCTTCTGCTCTTCAGTGAGAACCTGCAACGAGTAAGATCACACAGTTAGACATGGCGAGCTCAATCGCACCTCTTCCTCTTCCTCGTCGTCCTCCTCATCGTCGTCCTCGTCGTCGTCATCATCCTCATCGCCCTCGCCGTCTTCCTCGTCTTCCTCGTCCTCTTCCTCGTCTTCGCTATCGCTCTCGACATCGCCGGCAGCCTCTTCCTCTCGCTGCATCCGCCGCTCGGCCAACTGCTCCATCATCTCAAGAAACTTTTGTCCGTCGTTCTTTAGCAGATCATCGGCAACGGTGAGGATATTCCCTGGGCCCGTGACCGTCAAACTACTCCCAAGGCTGAACAGACCGTCCCGAGCGGGTTTGGCTGGTGGAGGCTGTGGCTGAGCCGGAGGTTTTACCTTGGTTGGAGGCGCCTCTTCCTCCTCCTCGTCCTCCTCGTACTCGTCGTCGCCTTCTTCATCGTCCATGTTCTCGTATTCATCCTCCTCTTCATCTTCCTCCTCCTCTCCTTCTTCTTCTTCTTCGTCGTCGTCGAATTCGCTCGGATGCTTATGCCGCTGCTTCGTACGATTGGGGGTTGGCGGTGGCGCCGCTACGCCCGATTTACGCTGCTGTTGTTGTTGCTGCACTTGCTGAGGCCGCTTCGCCTGAGCCTTCTTCGGGCTGTGGTTGATGACGGCGCCGTGCTTGTCGAGCTCCACTGAACCGGGAAACGGCCCTGGTCCTGGTGGCGGAGGGCCACCCGAAGAGACGTACCGCTGCTGTAGGTGAGCATACTGTTCGAGCTCCTCGTAGTATGCATCGTACAGCACCTCCAGCTCTTCCTCGATGGCGTTTCTGTAAATAGTTAAGTACAGAAATAAAAAGACAGAAATCTTTCTTTGATGGACTCACCTCTTCCTACCACAGACGGCACAACTGCAACTGTGTTTCTGCTGTTCCTTCATCTTTCTCAACACTGTGTCCTTTTCAATCTTGACGAGATTCCGACGCTCTTCCTCGCCAAGACCAAGCCAGAAATCCTTGATCCGCTCACGTTCCTCCGTACTACTCGTGCTCCAGATTTTGTTGGCTTTGGTGGTGCTCGGCGCCGTCGTTGTTGGCGGTCGCTTCGACGGCGGTGGCGACGGGTGGTGGTGGGCGTTCGTCGCTGTATTATTGTTGTAGGCATTCGGTGGAATCGGCGCTTTCGATGCGGCGCGTGCGCTCTTCGCTGGCGCTTGCGTCGCCTGCGGCTGAGTCGTAGGATACGCCATAGGCTTTTTCCCAATGGATACCTGACTGGGCTGCCTTCCTACCGGCGCCATTGTCCGTCAATAGAATATTCGAGGTGCAAGTCGAGAAATAAGGTGAAAAGCATATGTAAGCAGGTGGCGCGTGCACATTGCCTAATCTGGAACCCTAACCCTGACGTCCCGGCCTACTGCGCTCAAGGTCAGGCATCGAAATTCTACAAGCAGAGTCGGGTATTATTTACTGGATTAATGCCTACGCTAGTTCTTGCCATAATAAGACGGAGAACGGTAGAAAGTATGACTCCGACTCGGAAGAACATACGGGATATAGCACGGAATGCTGAGTCAATGCTGAGTTATAAGTTGGTGATAAGAAATGTACCCTCTCCACATGAGACTGTTACCGAGTGTGAAATGGCCACCTCTTGGAGTAGTGCAAAAGACAACGCGCAGATATGCAGCTCTCTGGAAGACTGCAGGTGAAAAGATGGAGGGATTTCCATCTTCCACCCACCACTGAGCACTTGCACGTGGGCGCGACTAACTTTATGTGGGAACTGAAAAGGATATCGATGATCAGAAGATAATCGCTTGAGATTAAACTCACCCCATTCTCTGGAAATGAACCGAAGGGCCGATCAAACGCACTGCAACACAACTCGACAGAGGCAACAAACACGAAGAAAAGAGGGATTGGCCAAGAGGAAAGTAAGAGCATGTTATGCTCGTATAAAAAGGTTCAGTGTAGTCTGCAGAAGGAAGTTTCCAGGCGACCATACCTAGTGTCAAGAGCACTTACGGTGGTGGTATCCATGACAATCTCTATCCTTCGACCGAGAAAATGCCAATTAATAGCCAGGCGACTTTCCTGACGATGGAGGAAATGTTATAACAAGTCATTCGTGCGCTTCGCAATATGTTAGGATAACGCACGGAAATGTAGACCTGCTCGGTCCCACAAAGTAGGTAGTCCGGACTTGTCGCTACAGGTTCTTTCTCATTGTAGTGTTTCCCTGGCCAAGCACAGGGCACCCTTGCAGTGAGGAAGCAGCCAACGGAGCGACACGCTTCAAAGGACCGATATGTCCGAGAATCCCGACGTTCAACAACCGAGGAATTAATGCTGTCACTAATCAACATCAACACTAATAGATGTTAACAAATTCCTTACCTCAACGACCAAGCAAAGGCCAAGAACATTGACGAAGCCAGAGCGTCTCTGGGGTCCAGTACAACGTTATCATAAGCCGCATAGCGGAGGACAACGCGCAGTCTGCTAGCGACGGCTGACCCGGTTGCGCCACCATTGCAACTCAATTTAATGAGCTAAAGCAAAAAACCCCATGTATGACGGCAAAGGAGACCCTGGCGGGAGAACTTGAATTTATTTAATGGAACCTAATTTTCGGTTCCAACCTCTCGCGGGATTGACGGTGGTAAGTAGCCCTCGCAACGAGACGGAACAAGCAGAGGGATTCTCGGAGCTCAACGGATGAAACGACCGTGTTCACTGCTTCGCATCACATTAAGCAGAAGGTGGTGGTGGTTAATGTTAGAATACGGAACATCGGACCGTTCACCTAATCAGCATCCGCCTGTTCCCGGACCACGTGAGCTTCAGGGCAGGCCGAGTCTTTCTGCACCCAAACGCTCACCAGCGAGCAAGTCACAACGGGCCTCATTATTACCAGGTCAACCTGCCTCCTTCGCGACCACCGCCATGGATGCCGACACCGACATTTACATGTCCATTGCGGTGGCAATACAGGATGGTCCCCAAGGGAAGAGTTTCGAGGTAGCCACTCTGCTACCTACCCCGCCTTCCCTTCCCTAACCACAATTACGATCCTAGGAAGTCCGTATAGACGATTACCTAAAAGCCTACTCAGCAACAGGCAAGCCACCTGCTCCTTGTCCCCAGATACCTACCGCACCACACGAGCGCGCAACCCTGGGTCTCCTACCGCTCTTCGAGCCCCAACGCCTCCCGAAGCAAAAACCAGCAGAGTTACCAGATTTCCACGTGTGGGAACAGACGCGCGTGTCGGATGAAAACTTTCAGTCGATCGTGGCGGCTCCGAGGTATGTTGGGTACAGCCCTGAGGTACGTCAAGAAGGATATGCTTGTATGGGTTCAATTTATCTTCGTATTAGGAATTGCGTTGTCAGGCCTATGAAAAGGGGAATAAAGTACTACCGCCATCCATGGCTTCCGCCTTCTCCTTTAGCTCGGCATCTCCCACTAGCACCATGCCATCTATGCAAAGTACCCTACCACCCATCCCAAGTTCACTACTATCTATTCAAGGATTGCCCCCTATCCAAAGTACATTGCCACTTATTCAAAATACTGTGCCTCATATTCAGAATGCGCTCGTGCCGGATGCCAATGGGGAGATTTTAGTGAGCATGACAGCCCAGAATACCTATGCGCAGCATAGTTTTGAGGTGTGTTCCGTTTTTGTTCAGGTTTGGAATCTAACAAACCTGCGCTATCACAGGAGCTCCGTGTTGCATATCTTCTAGCTGGCAAAGAGATGACATCTGCTGAGATCATCAATGCTTCGGCCGCACCTGTGGTCCCTACTACTCGGCCGGCGATCCGTCTGTTCTGATTGTGGCATCTTGCGCATTGATCGTATGCACTGTGGGTATAATCTGTATTTCTAGGTGATTTATGGTGAGGGCGCGCGAATATACCAATGCGTGGGCGCTGACTTGGGCCTATCTTGGAACTTAAGTGATTCTTGTTACCTGGTAGAAGTGGCTGCTAACTGGGTTGTATACTTAGCAATTATTTTGTTTTTTGGGAGCGTAGTGGTCAAGCGTAAAGCGTCTTTGCTCTGATTGTTTGGACTGAACAAAACATGCTTTGACCAACCCTTTTCCATTGCTGAAACTTCCAAGTTTCGATTGTGTACTCGGATGAAGTTCGCAAATTGCCATATTTAAGATGTTTTCCTTTTTGTCTTCCAAGATGGGCTCTTTGTCCCTGCATTGTTAGGAAACGTTTAGTACACAATACTGTTTTATTACCGTTCCTCCAGTTGGCGACAGGTTGAGGAAGTTGGCAACGTTATGTTGAAGAAAAATATAACTGATGACGAACGCCAACGCAAGATGAGACGCCTACACGACCTGATACGTCGTTCCGGAATACGGCTAGTCGGCCGTTCGTGGGGAAATTCGCACGACGCAAAGGCGGAGGATGGTCGATGGCGATAATGGAAGAAGGAAGGAAAGGAGGAATGATGGGATTGACCAAAGGAAGACGCCTTTTATACTTTGAGGCCCGTGCACCTGCGTATGATGATCAGAACGCGTCATAGCACTGTCGGTGCATTCATCATCGGCGTCGGCCCGAGCGCGCGTTCTAAAGCCTAGGCACAAATCGCATGCTCGAAGACTGGAATAAAACCTTGATTGAAGGCAGCGACAGAATTAGAAGTCGCGTATTCGAGGTACGGAGAATACAAGTACATCCGGTTTACCGTAAAACATCATAAGCTCTTCCTCACATTCTGCTGACTCGTGACCGTCCTTTCTCCATTTACAACTACTTCTGCTGCGACTGGCTTCCTCCAGATCCACCTCTGCTCTCTTCCTTCAATGCCGCCTTGTTGCTGGCATCCTGAGTATCAGTCTCGGGGTTGGGGGAGGGTACACTCCCACCAAAGCCATATTTAGACTGGAGATCTGCGAATGCAGACTCAGTCCTTTGTGGGGACAAAGGTATGGGTAGATGAGACCGTGGTGGTCGACGAGTTGTTTGCGTTCGAGGGGTAGTAAGTCATGATTGAGAGCGACGAATAAGTATGATAACTTTGTAGCGTAGGTGACTTGTATATGTTTGTGTTGATAATTCTCTGAGGTTGAGATTCACAATACAAAATACCTTTATAGACGGTCATACGTGTTTGGGTGCCATAGAGCTGAGAAACGAGTCATACAGTAGTGCTGCGATATTGTACTGCGCGCCTTTCCGCCGAAGAGAGCTTCAGTACGAAGTCGCCGAAAGAATAGGTGTGATAGTGAGCTGCATGCGTATCGCGAGTGAATATCCAGTAGGGAAGGATGCTGCGCACAAGCGCCAGGAAATCAGTCAAGGAACCGCAGTAGGTACAGCACAAGCCAGCAGCTGCGACACCACTTTGAATGCCCGGAACCTCTTGGTACATTAAGACGCTTACTGAGCACCAGAAACCAGGTAGATAACGACCAAGCGGCAGTTGCCAAATCCACACAAGCTTTAGCACCGCCACGTCAACGTGCAGGGACCAAAAAATGATTGATGTTTTGATTCCGAGCCCTTTGTTGGCTCAAATTTTGTCAGCGTAAACTCTAACGCCTCCCATTTCATCGCGACCGGTACACTCCGTCTGTCAAAGGGTACTTAGTGCGCAGGACTTCATTTCAAGGACTGTTGTCCGCGACATCTGCTGTTTTCTTTCACCCTTCCACATCCGCGAGGCCAGTCAAACCGGATTTAACCCGTTCGATGTAGTGCGGGTTCGGAACTAGACCCTCTATCTTCGACAGCCAGTTCTCTATTTTTCCCTCCTTCAGGGTGCTTAGAACTTAAGACTTCCCTGCTACTTTCAGACAATGATTAACCGTCGATGATATGCAATTCGTCGGACTATGGGTACATGCACAAGCCGTCCTCCCGATCATCAGGTTCGAGACAATGCAAGAAGTTGTTTGACAGGTCATTGTCATCTCCAACCCTCTAGCCTAAGGCTCCATGGACCCATTGATTTATTCGTCCTGTCACTCCTGCTTTGTTAGTTTCTTCTACTTTCGCCTTGATGCACGAAAATGTCATATAACCGATATTTACAGGTCGATTATACAACCAAACCGAACCTGGGCCTCCCTAGATGATGGCGCAGCCATTAGTCCTCGGTGGCGTATTCGTAGACGTGTCAACGACCTTCAACATTTCGGCTCACCCGCCCTGCATCCGAACTCGAAGTCTATCACAAGGTTTAATGGATTCTTCTGAAGCAGGGACGCGCCGATACAGACATTCAAGAGCGCCGGCCCGAATCGTCTGGACCCCCATCACCGTTCAGAACGTCCATCGATGATCACTTGCCAGTGGCAACTCCAGCGTGGCTCTAGCAATGCCATCCCTCAACAGGGCGCATGCTTTCTCGTGACCGTCTCGGCCAGCCGCAAGTATCTTTTTCCGCCTTTTTGTCCATACTAGCTGCCAATGGCGTTTTTGGTACTCCGGGTGTTACATCCGCTGCTGATCGTCACCTCGTTTCCCTGACCCGCGTTTCTTTATGACGGGACATGGAAACCACTGACAACCTGACGCACCGCGCTGGGTACGATTATCTGACACCAATCGATAAAGGCCTCCCTGCAAGGCAACAGTTCATTTACCCGTTATGCTCTCCCGTACACAAAGAGATACCCGTACTGCCTTACCAAAAAAGTTCGGTAACTCATGCATTTAGCGTGTCGGAATTCGGATACCAAGTACGTATAATAATCAGTTTTGTTTTTAGGTAGAAATGATAAGTTTAGTTCACATTGACAAATGCTGATGCTAACCCTTAGCCCCAACCCATGCGACCTTACACTTACCTGCCACTCATCCTTTCTTTGTATACAGAAAGCTTTGTGTATCTGAAATCGCCATCGCAAATGAGGATCTTACCCAAATGCCGGCTTTTTACCGAAGTTTTGTATCCATGTCGATCTCTTATGTCCGCAGAAGGCGCTTCTCTTCGTGACTATTCGGTCAGAAGCGAACTCGCCGTGATTGGCGCCCAGTTTTTCTTGTCCTGGTGTCCTATGATAAGCCCAATGTCTCGAGCACGCCAGTATACGGGAATCTGCACTGTTGTTCTAGTCCTTCCCGCTCCTGCCTTGAGTACTTCTATGATCTGACCTCGTCTAAATAGGTCCTCACACACGGGTGGGTCGGTCCTTAAACGGCAAGTGAACGAGAAATCTTTTAGGGTGCCAGGTAAAATTTATAGCTTTGGCTTACGGGATTATTATCCTGGCTGGTCATAACTATTCTCGCTTCGAAATGTTGACCGCGGTACTTTCGATGTTTCATTGAAGACGGACCCTCCGAGGACTCCTTAGTCGGGTGATGCGTGTGTGTGAGGAGAACAATGAAGTCCGGTCGCCATCAGTATTATCAAAGTCGTCGTAAATTGGAATTTGAGGGGTTTTAGGTTATTTGGTTCTGGGCGACTCGACGAACGCTTGTTTTGATCATGGACCGCCGGCAGGGAGGAATTGGGCTGACTGCACGCGCCTACCATGCCGTCACTTGTTGGCGGTAACTGGAATCGCTGATGGGCGTTTGCTTGGGCAAGAAATTACACAAGAAACATACCGAAAAAGGATACCATGCTTGTAACATCATGGCGTCGTGAGGGTGAATCGTTTCCGGAATCATATACAGGCCTTGTGCCGATCCCATCACGACCACCTTCCTGGGACGTTCCGTATGTTTTCCCTGACACGGTCGGGACGAGTGTTGCGTCAGGGCTGACGAGGCAAATTCGAAGACAAAGGAATACAAAGGAATCGTCGACTCGTGTGTAATTTAATAACCCACGTATGGCACCTATCCAACCAAGGAAAGATTGTCATTTAAAATCAGAAAAAAAAGTGACAAACCTTATGAGGGCGGGGCTTTTTCGAACGTCAATCACAGGTACACCTCGTTCACGATCGGACACCTGGCGGAAGAAACTCTTTCAACGCGTCCGGCGCGCTTGAAAGGCTTCCAACTCGTTGTTAATCCAAAAGAATATTCTGGCCCGGTCTTTCAAGTTCCGTATGTATGCGACCATGCTGCGTGTGCTATTATCGGTCATGCTATAATGGCCGATTACACAGAAAGCTTGAAACCCACACGACGGCGATGCTGGGATTTCTTGTGGACGGATTCTGGGCACTACATTACCTTTGTCCGTATATAGATTCCGACCCTCGGAGTTGGTTGCTGCCTTGCCTGGGCACTGGGGTAAATTGACGTGCGTAACAGACTTTTGGAAGGGTTGAGATTCCTTTATCAGTCCGAAAATGGATGAGACAAATTGAAGAAGCCCGTCCATTTCATTTTGAAAACGCGATCGTGGTTGTTGAGAAGACACGGTTGCTTAAGGCGGTAGTCAAAGAGTCTTTGTTTGACCAGCATCCTAATCGAGATATCATGATACCCTGAGCGTAGGCGCCACTGTCGAAGCGGAAGTCGTTTCAAATCATTATGCGACCCTCTTTAGGTACACCTGCCTCGAGCGCGTATAAAGTCTGCAGGTCAGCATTGTTAAGAACTCAATTACCTACTCTTTCTTTCTTCAGTTCACCGTCCATCAGCTGTTACCACCTCCCGTCCTCTACACTTCCACGATGTCGACCAAAACTGGAGTCAGTCTTTCTCTCTTCATGAAAGCGCATATTGCTGACTGTCTCGTCTTAGTCTAACACCCAGACCAACCAACAACAATACGAAGACAACACCAGGGTACCCCGGAGGACGCCTATGGCCTGCCAGTTCTGTCGAGGTATAGATGACCATCGCGAGCGTTGAACGCAATGCTGATTTTTTCTTGCCTAGGCCGTAAATTGAAATGCGATGGAAGCCGTCCATCTTGCGCTAATTGTGGACGGCGCCAAATTGCTTGCACCTATCTGCCTGTGTGAGTTTTGTATCCGTTATTCGGTAGCTATAATTGACGATCGCTTCCTATAGCAATGCTGGTCAGTAGGGCGTATTTTTAGAGGAAACGTCATAAGTCCCATGCTGGTTCAGTCCTAGATTACATTGCGGAGAGCTATTGCTATTTTTTCTTTCTTGCTACTCTATATAAAAAGTAATATCAGCGCATCCACTTTGTATATTCCTAGTAGTCCTTACAGCGATAATGCGACCCTTCATGTTGTATAATCCCCCTACTATAAATTTTTTTCTTGCACTCATTTGAGATGAACGCCACTTATTTCATGGGAAACGCGGAACATCGAGAACTGGGCGAAGTCGCAACTAAAAAGTTAAACTTTAACAACGTGAGAAGCACAGGTACACTCCGGGGGGGTCGGTCCTGCAATTTCATGTCCTGGTCGATCAGATCTCGAGTGTGAATGAAGACGTATAAGCAGGGGCGGGTGAGGCAGGTAAATTTCGATGAGTAAGTACAACCTAGGACCGATTTTCCGAACTTCTTAGGGTCTAGACACCAGCTGTCTTTTGGTAAGAGTCAGCTTTTTTTACGGGCGAAGACGTTCACCTTGCCTACATTGATTGCCTGCTGACGGTTGTGATGGAGCGGAACCAAAATGAAATCTCTTCGCGTAAAAGGAGTGGTCCCGTCTTGGTATGATACTCCCACGGTTAGACGTCCGATTGTTCGTACTCACCGGTTTCTCCATCTTACCACCCCGACTGTCCAGGTATCGGCTTCGTCATTACATGTCTTTCGATTTACAAAAGTACAGCGTGAGAGGATGCGAAGGCCTCTATTACGTTCCAGACTTTGTGACGGTCAGTTGGGTCCCTTCAGGCTGCCATTTTGAGGTCTGAACATTGACGCGACGAGTCATCAGGAGGACGAAGAAACCTATCTTGTGAGAAAGGTGAGCACAAGTAGAGATGAATGTTTTGCATCCTAATGCTGTTGTTCAGATAAAGGAATCTCCACGACAAAAGTGGAGGCAGCTCGCGAATCGTCGGTTCGTCCTCGTCTATCACCTCATGTCCCCATTCATTTGGCGTAATCTGTGTCTGGGCATGGTGTAGCTTACAGCTTCTTGGTCCGCCTTCGTGACTTTTTTTCTTCACCACGGCGTCTCACTTTATGCAGGTGGAGAAATAACGCCAAAGAATGTTCTGGTGTCTCAACCGCTGCCCTCTTTTGTGAACAAGTTGTGAGTAGATCACTTACGCGTTCTCCAACTTTATAACAGCTACAGTTTTTAGCCCAGATATTATCTCTCGGCTTAAAGGTACTGCGGCCTTCAAGTCTTCTCCGCATGGTGAACCAAACCATGTCATCTTAAACGAGGTATGGCTGGGCGACTGCTGCTTCGTTTACTCCATGTAACGTTCTCCAGTATTTACCGGGACAGGGGATCACGGTTAATCATTCTTTCGGCAGGCAAGCCATCGAACTCATCTTTGCAGCCTCATGAAGACGGGCCTGCGTATCACCCCATCGTCGCAACGATTTCTCTAGGTTCCCATGCGGTCTTCCATTATTATCGGTATACTCCCGAAGAGAACGGTGACGAACCCATGACTAACGGGCGCACAATTGACAACACTCCAGCGGTTTCTGTTCTGCTTGAGCCGCGAAGCCTGATCATAACAACAGAAGTGCTATATAAAGAGTACCTTCACGGGTGAGTGTCCAGAAAGCGCACCGTATTAATTTCTCATATCTGCAGGATCGAAGACGTTGAAACCGATACTATTAGAGCGGCCGACGCAACCCGGGGTTCGAAGTTTACGGACACTAATAAACCTATCCAGAACTTCCATCTGCTGACGAGCGAGAAGGCGCTGAGGGCTGTCAGCGAAGGTGGAACGATAAAGAGAGATGTGAGGTACAGTTTGACCTGTCGCGACGTAGAAAAGGTTCGAAAGGGGTCTTTTCTGAGAACCTGACTTTCATCTATGCCGGTGAATACAAAGTCTCGTCTTCGCCCGCGGTGGTATGAAAGCCGGCACTTGCGCAACTTAATAGATGACGAGAACGGGAATTAACAAAAAATGAGTGTATTGAAGCAATCGTGGAGTTAGATGATGTGCATGAATGAACCATCCCCCCGAGCCTAAATCAATACGGCAGCGACTGTCAGAAACTCGCTAACCCCAGCCTTTCATCCAGAACGCAAAGCGCCGCCGAACAGGCGGATGTCAGCCTGAGTCTCGTAACGAGTATTCTTTGCGTCAGCGACCTTGAGGCAGCAGAATGTCCCGTCACTTTCATTCCAGTAGAATATGCGCTTGATGCCAGCCCAGTCACACCAATCGATACTGAAACAGGGGGACGTTCACCGACACGCTCAACTGAAAAAAGAAGTGGATCACTCACCATCGCCAGCAAGGCCTAGCACATCCCATCCCATTCTTCGTGGTTCGAACAACGTACAAATCCGCCCCAGTGATCTTTGAAAATCTGCGACGTCGACTAGGGCAAATTGACTTTTGGACAACGACCGGTCTATCCCTCGGATGCTCTTTAGTTCCATAAAAGACACTGTGTTGTAACAGCAACTTTGGCACTACAACTGTAACTTTCTCTCCCTCCCGCCCGTTGTTTTCGTTTGTGCGGTTGTGGGTCCGGTTGAACTTGCTGCTTGAACGGAGGAGACCTGCCACCAGTCAAGTTGTATATGGCTTGCATTTCTGCATGCATCGAGACCGGCTTCCCGAACGCACAATCGACACTTAACTCGTCGTAGTGGACGCGTTGATGGTTGTAGCCTGTCGAAATAACCTTCCCGCCCTTGACAATAATAGATCCCAATGTGAATGCCATCGGCGACTGATTTCTCAAGTTCAGATGTCTCTTTTCGAATAATTAATAGCGCTACACACCTTTGAGGCTGCCTGGATACACTGAGAAAGATAAAACTGAGACTTAGAATGCATGATAAGAATCTTGATGGTCAAGAGCAGGGTCAGCAACCACTCGGAGTAACAAACAGAGGCTAAAGCTATGTCAGCGAGTCACAACAATAGTCACAATGCATCCACATGGGAAATTTTTGAATGCTCAAAAGACAACGAAGTAAATTACTCCCGAAGCGAAATAGAAAGTAAATTTCCTCCACGTATATCTATCCAAAAAAAAATCATCGATCTGGAATAAAAACTATCCCGTCAAAATCTCCTTTGAGACTAATATTCGGTTGGCCAGCGCAGTCAAATTCGCATCAGCGACCACCACTTCAGGTGCATATTCCACATCGAACGTCTGCTTTATCGCCATGCAAATACGTTTAGCCTGTTGTTCAGACCAGAAGGTGAAATCATCCGGGTCCCGCCCGTCGGCTTCTGTCGGACTTGCAGTACCATCTACATGGAGAGAGGATTTGCACGATAAAGGAATCAGCGAAGGGTCGGAGTCGAGACACAGTGGTACGACACGCATCAGGGTCTCCCGAACTGATGGTAAATCTAAGGTCGATGGTTGGTCGACTAGAAACAGAGACTATTCAGTCAAGCGTTAGCTAAGACGACGCGGAGGGTTACGCACCGTAAATCTCAATAGGGCCATCGAGGCTCATGACATTGTATTTTCCGTCATGGTGGTAACGAATCTAAAAGGGGTATGAGGGAGGACGAACGATGATCAAACGGATTCCTGATTCACTTCATATTGGCCAACCAACCATGGCAAAGTGTTGGCTTTGAACGTCACGACCCCCGAATCACTTTGCGGACCAGGAGGTGAATCGAGAGGTACATCACCATCCCATTCTGCACCATAAACAGGCTCCCACATTCCAAGAGAAGACGTTTTCGTAACCAGTTGTGACTTGTTGGCGCCGATCTACAAGGACATGAAAAGACTGAAGCGCACCTAAGAGTAAAGAATACGTACTCGGTATATTCCAATCCAGTCCTTACGGGAATGAGTATGAGGCGCTTGCCACTGGACGGTGATAGGTTCGCCAAGGTGGAAGCTACGGGTACCTTCCTTGCTAGGGACGACAGTAGCATGGTACTTTGCCGTATCGAAGGACGAAAGATCACTTGCAACACGCCTATAGGACGGGACATACTCAGTAAGATCAGCGCCACTGGAGAAAAGGCGCCCCACGTAATGACCAATTTTTCGCGGGACTGTTGCAACAAAACCTTTGTGTCCTGCACCACACCGGTAATCTTTGGTCGGGCTAAAGGTGGGCATCAGCAAGCGTGTACGGCCTCGGGCAGGAGGAAAACAAACATTTGGCTAAAAATTCCTCTACAGCGTCGGCTGTTTCCTCAAACACTTTGTCAAAGGTACCCTTCACCTCCTTCGCTACACGTTTTAATTCTGGGGCATGGCGGCCAGCTCGGGATTCCAAAATACGCGCGTTTTTGCTCGCCACGCTTTTGATCACCTTAACAAACCCGGCGTCTTTTCGTAGGGAGTCACCATACAGTTTCTGCATGTGGGGACTAAAGATAGCAAATTAGCCAGGAAACCACGAAGTAGACACGATATATATACTTCTCGACGCAGCTAAGGAACCACCAATAGGAAAGATGCCGGATGACGGCCAGGGTGATCACTAGCTTACTCTCACTAATGAGACCCAGACCAAACCACGCAGCACCCCCCATGAGCTCAGGATTATTAAGGTATCTGTGAATGATGGCCGTGAGCAGAGTGGCGGGCCAATGATATACCGTCTACCTGTAGATTCCGGAGTATTCGAGGTGGGCTGGAAATTCTTCCATGAAGAAATCGCCAAAAAACCATCCTGGATAAACGCGATCAGATAGCTTTACCGTTGCTGGAAGAGATTCGACCGACCACCAACATTCCGAGGACCTCGTACGATTCCAACGACGCCCAGATATGTAAAGCGACCAGAAGCTACGAGGTAGTTTTCATCAGTGTCTATGCCAGTCTTACAGAATGGGGGGACGCATACGGCACCAAGGGTATGGCGGAGCAACTCGTTACCGACCATCCAATCAGTAGGGAGGCTATACGTCTTCCATACGAGGCCAATCAGAGACACTGCACGCAATGAAATGAGATACTCATCCCTGATATGTAGATCATCCACTGACCGTATGTCATACACTGGCTCATATTGTATACCGCCTTCCAGTTTGAAAAAGCCTCCAGGACAGCGCCGCTCCCACCATCATGATGCGGATAATGATAATTCTTCATGTAGTGACGGACCAGATACTTGCGTTCGCTCTGCGCACGTAGCAGTAGTCCAAGACCGAAGGAATGGAACAAACACCAGCTCAGGGCGTGCACGAAATGAAGTGCAAGGGTGACATTCATGGATGAAGACGGGATAAACGCAAATCCAGAGGAGTAGAGAACAATCAGTAAAAGCATGACGTCGTTCGCCCTATGAGAAAGTCAACTCCTACGACCGTGGATTAAGCAAGTAAGGTCATCACCTGAATAAATCAAGGTTCTTGAAAATCATTGTGTCCCGACGGAAGTACTTCGTCAAGAGATCATGATTAGACAACACCCTCTTCTTCTTAGGAAGCCCTTCGTGGCTGCGTGCTGAAGATGCACTCTCTGTAGAGAGTTCCGCTCTGTGTAAGGATCGTTTGATTCCCTCGAAATCAGTAACAGGAGCGCGGGCATCATATTCCGTCTCAGTCTCAGTCTCGAGATCAGTCTCGGTAGCAGTTTCGCCTTCAGTTGCCGCCGGCGTGGGGCAATCTTCGGGCGGGACTTCAGGAAGAGCCTCCACGGATACTGATTTCGGCGATGAAGCCGTTTTTGTACGGGTGTTAACGGGAACTCTTTGGCTATGGCTTTCTTCTGTCCGTACATGCGCTCAATATCTGAGCGAGCTATGAGACGAGTTTTGGAACAGAATCAGGTACACTCACGGGGGTTTTCGAATAGAACGAGGAATTGCGAATTGCGAAGCATGCGCAGCCAGACTAACAAGTAGAACAGGGTAGCTTCCAACGATCAGGGACAAGCCATAGTAGCCGATGTATCCTGTTCTTGATGTCAACCACCACCTAAAAGTGCGCCTTGGATACTTACCGACGGAGTACATGGGATGAGGAGCAAGTTCGAAGACGCCATCAAACACCAGTGCGCCGCGTTGGAAGAATACATCGCCCCAATACCAACCATAATCTTTGACGACGTTGTGGGCCTCCGTTTTGACCCAAAGATTTAACCAAATGAGAATTATACCCACCAACCATCTAGCGAAAACGTTAGCTTGTTGCACGAGATACATGGAGCTCACGCTGGTGTGTTGAAGTATTAAGACGCCTCGAACTTAAGCTAAGTATTTGTACCGAGGTGGCCTTACTGGTAAAGTATGACCACCTGTGACGTTTTACTTGAGCTTATCTTTGTGGCATCCTCTACATCAAACTTTCCAGCGTGACTGGTATGTACCTCATTACGTGTACAGGGATGGAGAGATCCGTCGGCACGCGAAAGCATGAGAACGCGAACATGCAGTAGGCCAAAAGTCGCTATGAATGGGATCAGCTATTGGTCGACAACTAGCAAAATGCACGCACTTGATAAGAATAACATCGACAACTTGTCTGAAGAGCAACCATGTGTTATATTCCACGGGTAATTCCTGCTGGCAATGAGCGTGTCATATCGATGGATAATTATCGCACGAACATCAAAGGAGTAATCCTTCCCCATTTTACCAACGAGTTGAGCGCGAATCCAGTTCCGGACACGAGGGCGACGACTCTCGTCGAGCCAACCTCGACGCTGCACCTCCTTGACCATCCATTTCTTCTTGCTTTGCTTTGTGAGAACCCAACCAAGACCAGCATCGTATGCTGCACGCCAAAAAGCAAAATACACCAAGAAAAAACACCCTAGGCCGCATCCCGGGGAAGAATGTAGAACAAGACCAGCTGGGAACCGAGTAGAGCCAGGTTCAGAATATCAAGATGACTCTTGGGGTACGACGGATGGAACAGGGCCGTCAAGACATCATGAGTGGTAGGTATACGAAACACTAGCGATCGTCAATATATGTATAATGAAAATTAGTACTCGCACACCTTCACCACCAGGTGTCTTTCCCCACACCACTTCTTCGCGTCTCTTGGGAGAGGTGGAATCTTTCCTGCCGCTCTTTTCAGTCGCTTTGGCCGTGTTTCGCTGCCTCAGGAAGGGCTGATGGCCAGACATAGTCGTACGTGTCTAAGTGATGATTTACAACGGGGCCTTTCCGGAAATATCCAGACGCCGTAGCCAAATAGACGCATATTTCACGAGCTTCAATCTTCGGCCGATTCGGACCGAAATACAAAGCCGGCCCTCAAGCAATACGGTTTTCTGCGAAAATTTTCCTCTGTTATCTCTCATCCGTATGTATGAGTGTCTCCAAGAGAACCTTTTTTTCCTATAATTAATCGTCACCTTTGAGATCTTTCTCACCCATCTTATTCACTCCGCTCTCGACTTATTTCCCATCGAGGGTAGAGTTGCTAATGATTGGGGATATTGACATCTTACTAGGCATTTATTTCGGTTGTTTCTTTCCTTCGTTGGAATCGACCTTACGAGGTACCTTACAATACCGATATCTTATTATAAGAAAGTATCAGAAAGTAGTCAATCCTATTCCCTGTGCTATCGACGTTGAATCGTCAAGTTTGAGATTTCCCAGTTGGTGTGAAATTTTTGTACGCAATTGCAGGTACATATGACTCATCGCCAGTCTGGTTTCACTTTGCATACTGATAGAATTCGAACCTTCTCCTTGGAGGAAGATACCCACTTGGGCGGTGATTGCCAAAAAGTAGAAATACACGTGGCGATCAACCAGTGCACGCCGTCGCTAGTGCGGCTCCCTTACAATTGCCCGGTTACCTTTCCCAACCTTGATTGCTCAAGCTTTTGTTCACGTACTGCTGGTAGTAGACGTCCACAATGCCTCCTAGCATCGCCTCCAAGGAGACGAGACAGACGGTGGGCCGCCGACTGAACGCGAAGCTGAAGGAATAAAAACATACCGAAAACCAGAGAAAAGAGGAATGTTTGGGCTTCGACATGGACAGAGATTGCACGCGGAAAAAGGTACGTACATAAGTCTCTTACAAAATATATCTTTTCACACTTGTAATCATAGCATTCAATACCAAGGACGACAACGACAGGGACATACCCAGAGGATCCAATATTCGAAGAAATGGCTCCTGCTGCCAGGATATGGCGGGCGTACCTAGACGAATGTCAAGCCTACGATACGGAAATGATAGAAGGCTGGAGAGACACTGTCGATGTCCTGTTAGTTTTTGTAAGTTGCTTGCAAAATACCCGTCACGAGCTGACTGTGCCTCCATTCAAGGCCGGTCTATTCTCTGCCGTTTGTAACGACATTTGTTGTGCAAACGTTACAATCCTTACAACCCGACTTCACCCAAGTCTCCGCTTTCCTGCTATTTGAACTCGTCAGCGTCCAACGGGCAATTGCTAGCAACAGTTCTGTATCCGACATTCCATCATCCTCGCTGACTCCAAATTCCTCCTTTACTCCCTCCTCTCTGATCGCCTGGACCAACGGTCTTTGGTTCGTCAGCCTCTCACTCAGCTTGACCATCGCCCTCGTAGCCGTTTTAACCAAACAATGGATTCACCACTACATGTCTGTACCATCAGGGACCCCCCGGTACCGCAGCCGCATCCGTCACTTCCGTTACATGGGCTTTGAGAAAATGGCATGTGCCAGTCATCGTTGGACTGCTTCCCTGCTCATGCACTCGTCTCTGGCCCTCTTTTTCGTCGGCCTGGTTCTATTTTTGATAACCTTGCACATTGGCATAGCTATTGCCGTAGGTGCTATCTCGGGCATCGGCTACATCCTCTACCTTGTCACCAACATCCTGTCCGTTCAAGATCCTCAGTGCCCATACAGGACGCCCCTCTCCGGCTACGCATACGATGCATCCAATTATCTATACCAGTCTTGTAATCGTTCCCCTCCTCGACATCTCATCCTCAGCCTCATCGATATTCTCCCGTGTCACTTCGGAAACACTCTGCACCGTCAACCGACTCACGCGTATGGTCGCTAGACGATGTAGAACGGGAGATGTTAGATGAAAGAGCCAACGATATCGATATCAAGGCCATCTCTTGGCTCTACTCCACGACCTTCAATCCAACCCCTCCAAAGCATCGTGATGCAAGCAATCAGCGGTTTGCCGATTGCATCCACTCAGAAAGTCCGCAAAGCCTTCGCAGACATAGCTTTGACCGAGCAGTGGCAAAGAGCGCTGGCGCGAATTACTGAGGGCTTGCGTTATCGCATCTCCGGAGGAGGGCGACACCGTAGAGCCTCGAGAAGACATGGCTCTGCAGATGGACCGTCTGCTACGGGTCAACCTCCTGCTCGAGGAAGACCCTGCATGGGAACTTCAGCGCGGGTTGATTATCAAAAACTAAGAGTTTCGGATTCGGATCCCCCAGAACTTGGTCCACTGGTAGTAGCCAATCGGTTCAGAGGACCAAGCTTACCACCGGCCATACAAATTCTGAAGCGAGGTTTGCTCGGTTCGGATCAGGATGTGTGCCTTTGTCTTCATCCAATCGTCTGGGCTGGTCTTTTGGATAGCGCCGTCAAGGATGGGTGCTTTGAGCCCCCAGCACATAATGCGTTCGATATCAAGCTCTGTGTCGCCTTCTTTGGTACAATTCCACATGAATACTTCCGCAACGATGAGGGAAAGATAGAGGTCGTACAAGAAGTATACTGTGCAAGGCTTACGGATTGCATCTATCACCACCTCTATCCAAACGTCGGCCAGAATCTCCTCCGAATGTTCTCGGCATTTGATTCGCTCGCAGATGAAGCCGCGACACCACCGTGCCTTCGGTTATTACTCGCCATCCTTGCCTTTATACTATCCGAATTCAAACAGGGAGAGAGGAGAAGACCGCAGACCCTTGTTGTCCAGCGACAGGGAGCTATTGGCCCTCGCCGTCGCATCCCTTCGTCACTACGTCCGGTTTTCCCTTAAACTCTCTGTACTGGAGAGACAAGCAATTTTCTCCGTCATCACAGGAGTCATCGCGTGCAGCAACGTCTTCTGTGAGGCTGAGGTGCAGAACTCCAGAACAACCATATCTATACTCGACGTATTCGACGAACTAGTGAACCCGAGGGATGCATTATTCCCTTCGGCAGAGTTTCCTCGTCCCATCTCGTGGTGCACCGAGCCCATAGTTAAAAATCTCCTTCAAGCAACGTTTAATGACGACTTTTGGGCTCGCTCGTCATGGTTGGACACGGTATTTGGTCAAGGGTATGAGACGAAACTTCGTATCTTGTGCCCTTGTTTCCGGCAAGGTATCTCCATAGCATTCGAGGTGTTCAACAGGGAAGGATACCTTTCACATTCACCGAGCACAGGTCTGACTCACGGTTACTCGAGATAACCGTGGCTTACGCGACTGGCTTATCATCCCTTTCTTCTCAACAGGCGGAATACGCACATCAGCCGGAGAATCTTCTCACTTTGGTCACGATTTTGGCATTGGGAGGGAAAGGAAGCGCGTTGCTCGCCCTGGCACGTATCCATCCTGATCATCCTGCATGGTCCGAGTGTCTTGCCAAGATACGTGAAGATATCACAGCCATCCGGACGGGGGTATTCGATGAATGGCGGAATGACAATTTCCAGCGGGGTATTGGGAAGCTTGACCAGTTCTTCTCGTCACGTCTAAAAATTGACTGAGGCACTCCTCCCGAAATACTGAACAGCCGACCCTAACTGCTCTAGCGAGCTGTGCGTGATGGGAGTTCAAGTCATCTTCTTTTCACTCCCCTGGACTTTCACTTGTCCCTTGAAGGCGGAGAATGACGCACCCACGTTGGTGGTATGCTTGAGACTGAAGGGGTAGATCTGCCTTCGAGCGCCGCTTGGACAAACACTCACTAGCTGAAAGAGCTGGAAGCCGGCATTTAGTTCGGCACATCAAGTTACGAGGGAAAAGTAATCTATGCTTCGTTACTGTCATCTCGGTACATGTAATCTTCGTTAGATTATATAGAATACAGAGGGCCATGCACTAAATTCGGTCAATCAATTAATAATCTTTGGAAACCCACGGCAATGAAGAATACATACTTGAGAAGGCCGACAAGTACCTGTATAGCCGCTGAGACGAAAGGTACCCAGCTGTGCAAATCTTCAGTAATCGCCGTAGGTACGCCAACGATGTCACTCACGTAGACATATTGTATTTGCCGGCCTTAAACAATCCAAATATCACAAGCGACATGATCGTCGACCCAAAGACGGCCCCAATAACGCTGATCGCCAAGAACGTCAGGAAAACAATCAACGCAAAGGCAGCCCTCGACCGCCTTTCATTCGGCTTCCTCGCCCTTGGCTGCAGCTTCAGCGATATCAACGGGTATTCTTCTGACGATGGCAAGGGCTCGTAGACATGCTTTGGGGGAAACGAGACGTTTAGAAAGGCGAGCGCACCGCAGAAAACGAATACGGGGGTATAGAAAATGAGAGTCCAGTATAAGGTGAAGCTGAATACGTCATGATAGTGGTACAGGTATGTGGCCCCGGGTTGCCTTGGTGGGCTGTGCGTGATGTCGAAGAATTCGAGGTTGGGATTATACAGCGACGGCCACCCGGGCGCCTCGTCCCCCTCGTCCATAGCATTGAGACAGTGTGACTGTGAGGTCACAAAAATCCGTGAAACTTGTGTGCCCAAAGGCTTTTGAACCAAACAATAGGACTCAGTTCTAACCGCGTGCTTTCTTGAAGTTTCTTCGTGCATAGTGAACGATAAATACCTGCCCTCCAGAGGGAAACTAACAAACTGTGCAAAGCATTCTTCTTCGGCCTCAATCTTCAAGTTCGCTCGAACGTGAGAATATTACTCTCACTTACCCATTAACAGGAGGGTGTAACTTATTCTAACAAATACCATATGGAAGGGGGAATAAGCGCAAGAAAGATGGTACTGGATATGACAAATGGGCACGACGGCGTTCCTAGAGGCTGTTTTAGGCGCTCTGAGTAATTCCAGAGAATGAGATACCAACTGCACGTGAAGCAACTACAAGACTGAACTTCCGTCAGAAGGTCGGGACAGCGAGGCGAGATGACAGGAAAAGTCCAATATCGGACCTGCAGTCACTGCTCAGAACCTTCAGTCTCTCCATGTCCTGGAGTACTCTGTCTAAGTGTTCGCCTGCCCCACATGCATGGAGAACCTTTGCGAAGGCCGCATGGATAGCGAGCAAATAGGGATCAGGGGGTGCAATGCTGGACTCAGCATTGAACTTGCAGACCACCTCTCGGACGGTCATACCAAGAAGCGTGTAGCTATTCACACTGCGCACCATGTATTTGTTCAACTCAGGGAACTGGACATCGTCAGCACTTCAACAAGGGTAGGCCATGGGATATCTCACAGCATCTCCATCAAAATAGCACAGGAATTTTTTCAAGTCACTGTGGGAATCCCTTGTCATGAAAATAGCATTCTTGGGTGTGTCGATATCTGAGCTAATGAGATCACGAAAGTCGATGGACGTCCAGTTGCATAACAGATCCCACGTCGCCGACAAATCATGCTATGTCGACCCGAATCAACGAAGGAGTTTAAAGGATCACCAACATACTCACTATCGTCTTTGCCTTATCTGAGCTATTGAGGGATAACGACATAATGCGTGCGGCTTTCATATGTGCACGCGGGGCAGTGAAGCAAGGTACATCAAGATTAGCATCGACAAAGCCGGTAATGGTGTCCACGCTCAGCCACCTTGCCGAGACAAAAAGAATGAACAAAAGAGATGAAATGATATACATCAGGCGCACCTGATCCCACAAGCTCTGTTGCTTGGTTCTATCTACTCTTTTGATGTAGACGGGTGTTTCATCTATCGTGAGTCTCTGTTCGCTGGAAGCAGGAGACCTTAAACTAGCTAGTGCCAACACTAGACAACGATAAGAAAACAGACGAGTCGAAGAACCAAGCAAGGTGTACTTTGGAAGAACAAATTAGAGAGCCAAGTTCTTGCAACGACGAGCACTGTCCTCTCCTCGCGTGAGATAGCATGTAAGACCGACGCGACGTATCGCTTCCCCTCTGGACATGGTGCATGGTCTAACATCGCGTGTAAGAGTTTACAGAGTGAACAATTCGGCTTGGATTCGCGGTCGAGACCGGTACGGAAGCGGTCGATAATCTTCTTCGCGTCGGTCACCGTTAATGCTAGATCCAGGTTACTATTACTGTAGAATGAGTCGAAGATATTCGCAGAAAGAACAGAGTCTATGCCTGTGCGATCAGGCTCACCCATGGTGGTGGTAGTGGTGGAAGAAAAGCCAGACAATGCACGTGAGCGCCGGCGATCAAACACGAGGGGAGCCCAAGCGGCAAGACAGCGGCTACACACCTATGCCTTTCATACAACAACACTTTGCTGGTTCCTTTAGGTCCTCTTTTCAACCCACTGCAACCCGAATTTTAACAGGTTAATTGTCAGATGTCTAGTGCGTCGCAACTTTTCTGTAGCCCGACACAAGGAAAAGTCGCCGGATGGATTTGACTCAATGTCCACTTCACTGATTCCGTATCTGCAGCCGCCTACCCCTCTTCTCATGTCGATTCATCCTGCATGTTTTACTTTGCGTTGGTTCTGTAAGAGCAGCAGTAGGAACATTCTTAGCCCTTTCCGGATCATCTTGCTCAGATCCTTGATCCCTCACTGCTTTGTGCTGTGCAGGCGAGCCATCAGTGGTTGTGCTGCCTGCCGTCAAGACTCCAGAGAGACTCTTCCCATCATCATCGACTTTTACTTTTACTCATGCATCCTCCATCTATACGACGTCTCCGCGTCCTTTGCTGGTCTTACATCTCCCCAAGATTTCGGGACGGCGCGATAGTGAAAGTCCCCCGAGATTGCATCTTCCCCCAAGAACTATGCGAAGTCATCATCCGCTTCTGTTCTTCCGATCGAAAGGCCCTTTTCACTTGCAATCTCGTTTGCAATGGGTCCCAACCAGTCGATACCCTCCTGTGTACCTGTGTCCATTTCGGCGACCATGTACGGGAGTTTGTCGAACTCCTGCGGTTTCCAGATAGCATTAAATCCCCGCATATTCAAACAATCTGGCTTGAGACGTACACAAAGCGGGGCCGATTGATTCAATATCGGTACGCTTGCTGTGCTCTCGCCGATGTCAATGCAATGCCGACGCGAGCTCTAATCACGGGGCAGTCACTAGACCCGGTGACGGAATTATTCCACTATTTCCCGCAGATTAAACGGCTCTCTTTTGATTACAAGGACCTGGGAGATCACCACGTGGAATCTGCTGCCAACTTCAGGCGAATTCTATGGTACTCGAGTCTGTTCTGCGACCTCGAGCGCCTTTTGATACGATTCGTGCACCTAGGGGCACACAAGATATATCACTTTCCACATTGGAGGAATTCAAGCCGCCTACTCGATTACACTCATTGTCGATGAAATGCTGGAACATGGATCTCCTTCGTTGGCTTAAGAGACATCACAAGACGCCTGACAGGCTGACAACTTTCAAGATGATGTTTGATGGCACCTGGCGCATATTGGATCCTGCTCCAATCAATGCCGTCTTCCGAGTAGGCTACACAAGCCTTCAGGTCGTCGCATCTACCACTGTAGAGTGCCATAATGGTGCGGACGCCATTCCTCGACAACGTCTAGAATAATTCATCCTTTCTGTCAGGGTTTCTTGATATGAGCACCTTGACAGAACTTCAGACAATCGTTCTTTACGTGTACCGTTTCCCTTCGGGCATGCAAACGATACCTTCATTGAATTCAGGTCACATCGAAACCGTTACCTTCATAACAAGCGACGACGAAAGTATGGTGAGTAACTATCTAGACAGTTTCATGTTTGGGACAGGCTTCACTTTCTTGTACGGGAGATCTGCTTTACGGCGATATGTTCCATCTACGGTCCAGAGTTACTCTCCAAATTTCAAACTGTAATACGTGGTGTTGATCGCTTTCTTGAGGCGGAATCTTGCTTATTCTTCTGAGCCTTCTTAGATGTGCGAAACATACTGCGTTGCGACTTGACCTGTTCTATCAAATGAGATCTACATGGGCGGGGCCGTGCACATCGTTAGTAGCCCACCGCAACCTTAGTCTTCCTTTCTACCACCGCTGGTCACCTGCTTTCTTGAAACCTATTCAATGACGTGTCTTTTGCTACTGTTTACCTTTGCATTTTGGAACTCCAGGCCGACAACTGTGGCATCGAGCAACCAAGCCTTCAGAACTACGTCAAGTCCTCAATATAGAACACCTCGAAGCCTTCTGGCCGGAGATTTGGAATGGGCTCAAGTCTCTGAAAAAAGATACTCCGTGGGAGGGCCATTTCATCACCGGTACAGAATCCATCTTGGTTCAGTTGACTACTTTGTTACTCACTGCATCTATTCTAGACTTGAGTCTCGTCCCTTAGGTGAGGTTTGTCCAAGACACGAGATCCTAGCTGTCAACAAACGAGGTCCCTTCCTTTTCTTCCATCAGTCACCAGTGACTCACCCGTGGACACTCTTGGCATTGCGTCTGTTGCTGGAGCTTGTTGTAATATCGTCAAGTCTAAAATTAGATTTCATTCTTATATCCTATGTACAATTTTATACTGCATGCTGCTCATCTATTCATGTCAACAAGACTGTAATAGCCAAGTTCTAACAATTTAAAACCCATTGGTAAGTACTAAGTGAGCGTCGACGATTGAATCGCCATCGATGGCCAAAGGCTGGTCGCGGCAGACACTTGTCAATGATCAGTACCATATTTCTTCTGAGTTCCATATTTACACCGATCGGGACGGATTCGACCAGGATCTGAAACATATCTGATACACAGACCTCGAAACAATAACAACAAA
>JAUEPU010000151.1:0-116454 GCA_030435615.1 Armillaria luteobubalina
AGCAAGATCCATTGAGTCGGAGAATCTGTGGAGCTACATTTACGAGATCATTCTTGGCGATCAACGTCAGCGTATTCGAAAAGCTATGCAAAGCTCATCAAGCGATGGTCGGCTTCATATCCACGAGGAGCGGTCTCGTACCCACTCAGCCGACCGTCGTGCAGGGCACCGTAAAGCATGAAAGTTCATTAATGAGTCGTACACATGCGCATGACCAGAAACACCCCACGACCCAGGAATATTACACCTTGTCTTCCACAACCCTCCTCTTGCCATTATTCGGAGTCAAAGTTGGTCGGCAGGAGGATGTACAACAGGAACTTCAGCTGTGCCAAGTTCGATGTGCGGTATCTGCCCTTCCTTCTCTCCATGTTTCGGTGACGGCATAACGATAAGCATCGATATGCGTAGCGGTTCAGTACCAACGGTAGGCATGACTTGAGGACCAGCAGGAGGCGAACCCTTGATAAGCGCCCATATTCGTGCACGCAAAGGATCTTGGTGCTGCGGTGGAGTTAGAGGCGACACCCCTTGAGTGTATGACACAGCAAAAGGCTATGGAGATGCACGTGAGCTAATAATAGAACCGGCAAATCACGACGGGGGTCGTACTTTGCATGTTTCCCAGTCATGATGTTCGTTGCCGACGTTCTTCATTGTTGTTTCGTGCATGATGGGCTTGGAGGGCTTCCCGTTAGGCGCTACCCAGGTCCCGTTCCGAATGGCTTCCTCCATCATACGTCGCTGGCGTCGACGACGCATGATAGCTCGAGTTACGATGGCTGCTGAGATGGCAAGCAATAGTAACAGCACTCCTGTTGATGGTTAATTGCTTGGTCGGCGATTTCTAGTGCATTCGAACGAACCTAGGAAAGTATACACTGGTTCTGGCCATCACGCAGGATTCCAGTCATCATAAAGAAGACTTACAGTACACAGAGGCAGATGTACCACCACCCCCGATCTCTACCAGACCCGTCGTTGCCCCCGCGATCGCCACCACCATTGCGGCCAGGTCCTCTAGTAAATGATGGATTCGGGTCGAAGTCGGAAAGCGTCGATGAAGGTGAGAGGGAGGTCAGCGTGGAGGACCCGGTAGTGCTCGTTGTAAGAGACGACATGGTAGCGCGAAGCCAGGATGTTTAGTGCCTGTTGACCCACATACAAGATATATCATTTCGTGAGATGGGTTTCATCGATGGAGATAATGTGGGCTTACCTTGGCAGGACTTAGCAACTTAGCTGAGGCCCGGTATTACCTGAAGTGATGATCCCGAAACGCCGATTCAACGAAGTATGGATGTCAGGTCAAAGCAGAGGCTTGTGCCGTAGAATTAGGGAGACTCGGTTGTCTCCCAGGATCCATAGTCTTGTCCTATTTCCAGGTCGCAAGAGAGTGATATACCGAATTGCCACGTTGATGCAATGTTCCGTAATTTGAACGCCACAGCGATCCTCCCTGGAAGCACTTGGCTGACTCTAAGTGGGCCAAGACGCGGTAAATAAATGCTAGTGCTGCGCACCATGACATCTAGCACAGGATTACTACAAAACTCTCAATGAAAGCAAACTCCGTACTCACTCAAAGCGCCGCAAATAACATAGCCCATGCAGTCCTGAGCGTAACCTGAAAAGGTGTGTCTTCGAAATCATGCGGCTTCGATGCCCCTTGTCACAGGATGACCTTGCAGGCAGTGGCGAACAGCAGAGCTCTCAAATCGCAATGGGCAGATATTTAGACGTCATAGGCAAGATGTAAAAAGCAGCAACGTGTAGATGAATACTGAACGCAGAGCTATCATCAATTGACTTGGGTCAAACAATTCATGCCAACGAACTTGAAATCACTGACCATATATCCAATTATGACGGCTAGGAGAGCAGCTTGTCGTTTCATCACGACCCGCTCATCTACATTTGAACTGATTTCCGAAGGCAGCAAGCGGTGAAACGATTGCCAACGATAAATATGAGCGGACAAAGGCGGCAAAGTCACTGCGGGGATATGACTGTCGGAGTCGAAAGATGCAACACCGTTTTGGCCGACCCGAAGGGTCTGGACATAGAATGCTACATAGGCTCACTCATACTTCTTTCCATTTACCTTCATTTTGGTGAAGAGAATGATAGGCTCCGGAGTCAGGCACTCTTCGATATTGAGGGTGATGAACCTTTGCAAATGGACCGCGACTTGCAAAAAAAAAAATTGCTGACTGTACATTCTACTAGTTAGTTGTTGTTTTTCTAATATGTGTCGACAGGGACAAATAATGTGGGGGACACGGATCGAATAAGCGTACATTTGTAAACAGGTACGTAGGCGCTGGTTGTGGTACCAAGCCAACTTTAGCGGTGACGATCATTAAATAAAGTTCAAACAGAAGACGGCATGGCTGCGGTCCCGCCGCAACTCGGCTAGACTAGTTGTATCGGCTCCGGCAGCTTTATGCCGAATCGCGACAACACTAAGTAATTTCACCCAGGATGACTTGGGGACAGAAGCAAGGCAATTTGAGAGATTCAAAGCAAAACTCGCCCCCATTGCTTGAGGGATACACGAAAATTGAGAAATACTTGCTTTTTTTCTTGATTCAGAATACTTACACTGACTCTAGCCAACTTTTGCGTCAGTGTAATTTCCCCAATTGTTCCCAAAAGCCCGGTACGCCGTTATTCAGCATTGACAGCAATCGCAGATATATAGTAATTGCGAGGTTCTGGGGTGCAAACTCCGAGGGTAAGTTGACTTCTCTTAACTGTCTCCACAAAAAAGAGATCCTGGGGTGCATCGATAGGAAGCTAACGAAGTGCAGGAATAGTGAAATCGATGATTTCTGTGGTCTGATTCCTGGGGCCGGGGTTCACAGAGGAGCACCCCAATCTCATGGTTCTTCGAACTCCGAAAGAATGCCGAAGATACCCCAGCATCATGTTCTCGCATCTTCTTGGCGACGCGACACGTCTTGAACTTACGACTTGTTGGGGGAATTTCATCAAGGTTTGTGCTGATTGTCTGCGGTGGAGTACAAAAGAACAGAAGCATTGTCGGGGAAGCCATACCATCTAGTCAACATCTAGTCCGGTTTAAACCGCCCTCCCTTGCTTATGAGCCTCAGCAGCCATAGTCGGAAGGACTTTCCCATTACTAGAAGACTACTGCTACGCGCATACGTTTTATCAAAAACTTAAGCCTCCGATGGTCTAGTATCACCAGCAACCCCGGCGCTTTTTATTTGTTTATTCGTTTCTATCAAACGATCGCCAGGGATCACAATCAGACTCGAACTAGTCTAACGACGTGGTAAATATCCAAGTGACAGGTAGTAGGGTCTGTGTTTCAATATCGAAATGATCGATCAATGACTTGGACTTGTTAGTAGCCATTGACACTGACAGATGGAAGACATCTATCTCATCTCGGTTCAGATTATCTTTTGCGTACGGGGTGACATGGACAGGGGGGACTGATAAAAGGCACCTCCGTGATCCCCCGGAGTAGTTGCACTTACAAACCCGCTATGTTGAAGCCTTGAGCAATCCGCATAACCTAAGCACGCAGGCCACTTCTGTCCCAAAGTCTTGAACAGTCTGCATAACCTGAATTTATGATAAAATGCAGGCCTCAAGTTCATGCATCCCAAAGTACGTTAGTATTAACCAGCTGTATACAATCACTGCAATCACCTGTTTCCTTATGCTATACTGACATGTGAAATCTGTCAGCTCGTGCGAGTCATGATGCAGATCATATATTCTGTTTTGCTACCCACTCAGGTTGTCTCCTCCCACCTAGGGGGATAGCAGTGGATGTACTTGACTGCATCTGGACTCTTCCTGCCGCGGTCTGGCTTCCTACACAAGTTGGGGGATTGGTTGGGGAAGTCCCACTCTTCTTATCGAAGGCCAGGCCTGACAGCTGAACGGAAGTTCTATCATTACTCAGTAGTCCCGGGTAAGCATTTATACCACGAGTTGGATTTGTGTGCCGGAAGTCACGGAGTTGCCTCCGTCGAGTACATGTAATACGCCTGCATAAACACGATCGAGAAAATAGGAGTTCGCCGTCGGAGCGTTATCAACTCGGAATCGCCCAGATACTACTAGTACTTCTCAAAGGTTCTAAAACGCGGTGTAGGAAGGTTTTTGTGGTCTCTTATCTCAACTCAGCCCCATTCAAGGGTCTGTTGCCCTTCTAGTTCACAGAAGGGGAATTTTTTCTCAGATAAGATTAGATACTGAGTGATCTGAGACCTTGTGATGTCAGTGCGGGGCGGCCCAACCGGCGGCTTATTATTGATGTGCTTGTCAACCAACGGCATTCCTTCTTTGTTCTTCACCACCACTTGGACCCGCCTAAGGGTAGTTACCGTACCAGTTCCCCTTGTTTATTTGGTGGCGGAGGCATTGAATTTTCTTGTTCTTTAGCATTTGGTAAGCCGTATCTAGGCTATATCCCTGAAATGCCTCACGATCTTCAATTTCACAGCTTTTCTGCCACTAAAGCTCTTGCTTTTGTTCCATCATGTCTGCTTCTTCGACAAGTTCTACTGAGGTCTTTACCTCAGCACCGTCGACCACGTCTTCCTTGCCACCCTTCACACCTTCGTCGACATGGTCATCATCAAGCAGCTCAACGTCTAGCAACCAAGGGAGTAACACCAGCAGCAGCAGCGGCACTGGATTTGGTGACAGTGGGAATGGGAATGGGAACGATGGCGGCGGCAGCCTCAATTCGTCGGCATCGTTGTATCGTAGGTGTATTTCTCACGATAACCGTAGTCATGTTACTGACCAGATTCAAAGTATATACTTTTTTAGGTTGGTTGACTGTTTAACGTTTCTTATCGACCCCGATGCTTAGCGCTCTCTTCAGCAACACTCATACTACTCCTCGGAGTTTCAGCAGCCATCGTGTTTCGGTCTCTGATTCTTCGACGACGCCACAGACGCATGGTTGAAGAAGCCATTCGAAACGGTACCTGGATCCCACCAACCAACGGGCGAGGTATGCGCTATGACCCTTCTCAAAAACCTATCATGCACGAAGCAGCCATGAATGTCCAAAAAAATCATCATGATTGGGAAGCATGCAAGGTGCGACCCTGTATTAATTATACTCTTTCCTATTATTGACGCGTCACAGCCTTTTTCTGTATCTTACACGGTGGCCGCCCAGAACCGTACAGCCCCTCCTGCGCCGCCTCCCCCACTGCAGGACAATTCTGCTCGAGCCCGTCTTCGCCGAATATGGTCGCATGTTGATGCCTCCCCCCTTCCTCCACCTCTCTCACCCGCCGCGTCAGATGCAACTCTACTCCCTGATCCATCTGGAGGACCATTACGGGTATCCGTTCTGGTTGCGATGCCGTCACAGCATTACGGTGAGCAACAAGATGAGCTGCCGCATCTCGAGTTTGGCACAGCAGATATCCCTGTCGCATATCCCCCAGACGACGCGAACCCGAATCCAAGCAACAATACCAAGAGCATTAACGGCTCGGCGGAGGATAAGGTGTAGGATGCCAGAGTAGACGGTTGACCTGTTTTTGTATTTGTATACAGTACACTTCTTTTGCTAATGACGGTTAGGCCCTACGAACGAATTATCTCCTCTTGGCAACGAGTCCATCTCATCTGACCTGTATGTTGCACAGCGATATTATCAGCGTCCTGAACATCACCGATATCTCCAGAAATGATACAGAAGATGCCCGCCGAACATCGTACCGCAGGAATAGATGTCAATACAACGACTTTGAGAGGCGCACTATGATATGATAGATGGACAGCCTTGCCTGATCATTATATGAGCATATGCATTTTTCCTCCAACTGAGTTGGACCGTCACCTATCAATGTGAAATGTCTTTCTACAAGTCCTCATCTAAGAAAGGATGAAACTGCTGCCGCTCGAAGTGACAAGAGGCCTAGACGTGTTTCTCCGCACTAGCCCGTGATGCTAAAAATAACATTTTTAGTGCAGTCCAAACTTAAAGCTTAGGTTCGTGACCAGCCATGCATCGCCACGTGGCTGCGCTTATCACTTTTGGCGAAGCGGCTGGTCTAATTGGGAACGAATTTGGCAGGACCTGCCAAAGGTGAGTTTGCACTTAGTTTTTTTGTCGCCCTCCACGTCGAAAAAAAGTGCCCAGATTGATATAATGAAAAGTGAATATTTTTCGATTCCAAGACCATTGAAAGCAGCTTGTTTTTTTTTTTTGGTAACATGAAAAAATTCCAAGTTCAAATCTAGTCCACTTCCGCATCTGGCCAGCCTCTTCAGTTTCTCGATGCCGGGAGGTTCACAGGTGCGGCAGGGACCAAAATGAGCCTGCATGAACGTTGAGGTAACAGCGACCTCGCGGTGAGAGAAGCTCACAGATATGTGGTGGAAACCCCATCAGGCACGTGTGATTTAGAATTCTGACTTGGAATTTTCTCATGTTACCCCCCCAAAAAGAGTTGTTTTCAATCAACTTAAAATTGAAAAAATATTCACGTTTTACTATATCAATTTGTGCACTTTTTTTTCGACATCGACGACGACGAAGAAACTCACCTTTGGCAGGTCCTGCCAAATTCGTTCCCAATTAGACCAGTCCTTCTGTAGGCATAAGTCCCTTGATCTCGTGACGTGAGCCGAAGAAGGAAACTGGTCGCGAGTCTACTGATTCAACTTCAAGCTTTCAAGTTATACACGTGATTCTTTTCAAACGCGTCAGTGGCAACGCGTTGTCGGAGTTTGATTACCTTCCCTTCCTTCCTTCCTCCCAGTTTCCGGGTACATGCACAGCATATGTATTCATCTTTCTTCATAAGCCCGCACATCCTCACACACTCAATAGAGAGAAGAATTCGGAGAGTCATCCAGGCAACAATGTGGTTTGCGCGGAACCCAAAGATCACGATGGCCGAAATCCGGCACTGTCGGCGTGTGCGTCCCAACTTGGAATTCACTCCCACCTAGACGTCGCGTCGTCCCTCGCTTACTCTACACGCTCGCACTGCTCCCTAAGATATATTCCTACGATCTAGGACGATAGTATGGACTCTCAAACAGTAGATGACGCGTCTACATGGATTATCGCCCGTAATTGACCATGAATGCGAGGAGCATCAAGACCCCCTTGGCAACACTGCAAGTCATCCGGGTGTATCTCGCGAAACTGGTCAGGTCGCTCCTCATCAAAGACAACCATATTCTTATCTTTGGCACACACCTGGAGATCAATCTCAACCCGGTTACTTGTCGTACAGTAAGTCCTTGTTGAGATTGATTAAACCACCATCCTCCTCAATAACGGAAAGAGTATGGCAGGATTTCCTCCTCAAATGGCCATCCTGGGATTCTCAATCAACCCATTTTCTTCTCATCCACTCGCTTGACATGCCCTGCTTTTGTCTTCAACAGCATACTCCCATCTCCACCCCTCAATTGCTACCCCAGTTCTCCAAGCTTAAGCTCGCATATGAGCATACTGGCATGACATAAACGGCCATTTATGTCGCGCACAAATATGTTTGAGGACGTGTTTGAGCACAAGCTGCCACACATGAATCGCTCTTGAGCTGAGTGGTTGTTCCACGAAGTACATTTGGGTCGATATCCAGTGTCCACGGTGACTTCAAGTTGTACGTCTTTGCTCTTGATTTTTAATGAAGCAAAACTGATTGACTCTCCATACGTTCACTTTTATCAGTGGACAGAAGGCGTGCAAAGCTAGCGATCTGTGTATGTGCCTTCCACCTCATCCAGGTATGAGTTTACAAATGTCTTCTACAGAAGCGGGGCGAGTCCGGCAACCATGTAGCGTAATGATGCCTACTGCGCAAGGTGATGTTGCGAGAAGCCCACCACTGCCGCTCAAGGTGAAGCCTGCGTCTCACCAAGAGTCCGAATAACTTTTCAGTCAATGATATGAGATCTGGTATGAGGTTGATCAGTTCAAATGAAACGAGGTGCAGTAATAGTCGATTATACGATATACAACAGAAAGCAAGAGTCACGGGAAATACAGAGCATGCATAGTAAAGAAGCTAAACAGCTGCGGAGTTACGTGTCGACATGTTCCCAGTGTAAACGCTGGCTCTAGGATCCCACCGACCATGCAAGGGCTCATTAAAGGCGCCATTCACCACGGAGAATATGATGCTCAAAATCATAATAAGCGTGAGGACAATCCATCCCAACCAAGCGAATGCGAGCATGGCGGTGAGGATTCGGCATGGCTGATATTGTTGGCACCAACTGAGGTCACCCCAAATTGTCTGTACCGGATGGTGTAAGCCCAAGAGGAAATGGAAGCGAGAGGGTACCCACGCTAGATTTAGCTGCACCAACTATCCAGAATAACCACAGAACGAAGAGGCCGATGAGCTCTCCGCGGAATGTGGAAATGAAACCGTTGTCGATACGTTTGTGGATTGCACGAACGCTTTCAGGATATTAAGGGCAGAACGGAATGGAGGGACTGTGTAAGACGCACATATAGATGCACCATGCCATCGTTAGGACGGTGGTAACCAACAACTCCACAACAATAGGGTCTGAGAAATATTTTAGTCTTGGCTCGGTGATCGCGGTGACCTTGCGCTCACCGTAGAAACTGACGCCGCCATTGAGAGGATCGCCTGCTGGAAGGTCGGTGGTATAGTGTATTCGTGCAGAGGTCAGCCCGAGAAGGACGAGGGAGAAAACGCCCTGTGAAATGGCAACACAGCATGAACATCAGCTCATTCTCTTTAAGATGAGCCTTACCAGAGTGAAATAAAGAGCAATTCGAAGAGGTGGTAAATCGAGACCCATTGACGTTCAACGTACAAAGAAAAGAGTTGTAGGAAAGATGAAAAGCGAGAGGGGATGGTTCTTACTTATAAAGGAGGAGAAAGCTGTTATACACGATGCGTGCATATTGCTTCCTTGCATGCGTGATCGAACAATTAAAAGTTCCGTTTCGTCCGAGTTAGGAAAGAAGTTCGTAGTAACCACCCTATTGATGCGAGTAAACATCTGCAAGCCCCCTCTTTTGTCTTCTGCTCTCTTGATACCGACCTTGCATGCCAAGTAAGCGACAGGACCTCACTTCTTCCCTGCAGCGATCTTTCTGGATGTTACAAACGTAACACTTCAGGATAACAATCGCCCGAACTCCAAGTACACGTTGCAGGGTTTCCTGTACTCGACACGCCTCCCGCACGAGGTCCTTGACGTACGATGCGCAGCCATATCTAGTATGGGGTCGATTTAGGTCAAACATGACAGATATCGAATCATACAGAATTGCTTGAACTGCCACGGCGCGTGTTCGCAACGAGTGTATAGATCAGTTTCATGTGCCCTTCGCCCTTGTCTTAACAAGCTTTTGACATTTGACACTAGCGAATCATCGCCTTCAGATTATGTGGCAATGCTTGACTGCGAGTTCAATATTTTTAGGGTGTAGGAGTTCATCACCGAGACGGGATCCACAGAAGACCGGTTGTTGCACTTAGCTTGTGCTGCTCTGATGTTTCTCGTTAATGAGATCGATTATCGTAGAAACACTGCCCTACTCTGGTTTAATATAGCAGCACAGGTCTTCGACACGGAGGGCAGGCATCGAGAGGAGCAGGGCTTAAACGTATGCAATCGCGTCGGAAACAGGGTCCACGATCCTGGGTTAACGGTTGAGCACGCCAACCTCGAACAGGAAGGGGCTATTGGCGCTTTGTTGAGGACAATAAGCGTATGTTGAAATGAGACTACCAGATGCTTACCCAAATAATCAGGACCGAAACGGCAGAATCCCAGGCAGATTGTGGTTTGACCGCATTTCACAGAAGATATTCATGTTTTCGATGATAAGACCATCGTCGTCGAGGATTATGCAGAGATGTTCCAGGCCATTGGATGCCTGGCGACTGTCCCAATACGAAAAATGCGACATGAAGTACTTGAAAATGAATGTCAGTTGAACTGAAGCAGACTGAAGCAGAGTTTCGGCCCGGCCGACCCACCCACTTGATGTTCCGGCATCTCGGCATGAGATTCTTGAGGCTTCTCGTTCCAACTGTTCAATTTCTCGCGGTCTACCATAACGTCCAGAATAGGGAGAATTGCACTTTGCTTGCTCTCATCCATGCTTCTCCTTCCGAGTCTGGGACCGGTGGGCAAGTAGTAATTGGTCTTTTTGACGCTATTATAGCTTTGCGTCCGCTTTTGCGTTGACTTTGCGAGGACGATCCCACAGAGCAATAGTTTCCTTCCACTCTTCATCAATGGCCATCCTAGGCGGCGGGCGCTTTCGGCGATCAGAGGTGCCGGAGACGGTGATCTATTCTCCACGAGACGACCACGAGCGGCAATGGTGTCAGCGTCGTTAACGGTATTGCGACGACAAGGTCATGACGGTGGAGTGCCATTGATTGCATTGCTTGATGAAAGAAATACAGCAATGACGATGAACTGTCATGATTCAATGTCTTCATATAGAAAGACAAAAAGGAGCGCGGGACATACCCATGTATGCACTTGTCTTCCGTTTTATCTACTTGTTATTTCCTTCCTACTCAGGATGTATGTAGTCCCAGTATCATGTCACGGGCTCCGTTGATCTGCCGCCAGAACCTGCGGCAGGTGCCGACTCAGATAAATAAGCACTCCGAAAAAAGTAAAATTTCTGTACAGTACTGGTTGGTGAGAAACGGCAACGAGATTTTCTGGGTTTCCTGATCTGTTTTCTGGCAGAAGGATATCAAGGGTTTCCGGAGATAAGAAACTGTGTCCAATAGTAGAGTTTCCGAATGTGTTTCCAAAGTCCACAATTTGCCCTGAAATTTACTATTTCTGGCATCCCAAATTATCGAGAGAATCTTTCAAATCTGTAACTGATTTCCGGATACAGAATCCTTATGAAATCAGTATATAAGAAATTTGCGGAGAAATGAAACATTTCCTTGTGAATTTCTGACCATCCCAAAGTAGCATTTTTTGGTACAATTTCTTAGGACCGGAAATGTACCAAAAAAGTCAAAGTTTCATCCTGAAACTCTGTGCCAGCTGATCTGCTGCTATCAATGGGCCCTGGCAACTGCCAGTTCCAAAACGTGAGCTGATTAAGCCTATTTTCGGCCATTTTGATGGCAAATCCTTGTTAATTGCCTCAAATCTCACCGATGGTTGCTCCTCTTTGTTCATATGGCTACATATCAGTCTAAGTACATAGTAGCACTATTCTACCTACAATAATACTCATCTTCACTGTCATCCTGTCCCTCAATATCAACATCTATGATCTCTTCTTGGCAGCTTTCAGCTTCTGTCTTTCTTGCTCAAATCCTCTGCCTGCATCTCCACCTGTTTCTGACTGCATTTTAGTTTATTCTGAAGACCATATAGTCACTGTTGATAAGTCTCAGCATGTTTACATGCCTGAGAAAGCTCTGTCAGGTCCATTGGAGCTAGATTCCTTTGTGCATGTGCCAAGATGGATCATAAATGGCACTGATTTTTGCAAAGTGGCATCTCTGCTGCATGGACCAATTGTTTGGTGGTACCAGAGTATCTGAGAGAGCAAGAATGATGCCTCATGAGGTGTTCTGTGTGCTTGAATAATGTAGAAAGTAGGTGCAATGGTGTAAAAGAGGTATGCCACTGTTGTTTGGTTGTATTTACAAAGCCTTTGAACTGCTGATCCAAATGCACCTGGTGCAGGCTTCCACAACACTCATATTGCTTCGGAAAATTTACAGAAATTCTTTTAAAAATAAAATGCATGTATTCTTCAGAGCACATTTTTTAAAAACACGTTTTTAAGGCTATAAATGCACCAAAACTCTAGTAAAACAAGGCCTTAAAAAAGATCTGCTTTGAAGAATACATGTAGAATTATATTCGTAACAATTTGTTTCTGCAAAAGTAATCACCAATCTTCCTTGTTCGACCTGCAGTAGGTGCATCCACAAAAGTGCCATATTTCAGGCCAAATCGAGATCGCTTGGAGCCCGAAATTTGGCGGGGGTTGCCGGGCCCATTAATACTGTTGACTTGATTATATCATGTGACATACCCTAATAAGGAAATTCTTGTTGATTGAAGCGAAAATGCCTCAGAACATGGTGAAACACTACATAAAACAAAGACCAAGTGTCAAGAAAGTAATTATACATTATAAAGTATTTTTGTGAATTTTTTGAAGCTTTGAAAATGGGTGGAAGATGAGTTTGGGGCCAGGGTCTAAGATGACTGGGAGGGTCTAAGTGACCAGTGGATGACTGTACAAAAAAATTCAAATTTTTTGATAGTGGGCCCTGGCAACCCCCGCCAAATTTCGGGCTCCAAGCGATCTCGATTTGGCCTGAAATATGGCACTTTTGTGGATGCACCTACTGCAGGTCGAACAAGGAAGATTGGTGATTACTTTTGCAGAAACAAATTGTTACGAATATAATTCTACATGTATTCTTCAAAGCAGATCTTTTTTAAGGCCTTGTTTTACTAGAGTTTTGGTGCATTTATAGCCTTAAAAACGTGTTTTTAAAAAATGTGCTCTGAAGAATACATGCATTTTATTTTTAAAAGAATTTCTGTAAATTTTCCGAAGCAATATGAGTGTTGTGGAAGCCTGCACCAGGTGCATTTGGATCAGCAGTTCAAAGGCTTTGTAAATACAACCAAACAACAGTGGCATACCTCTTTTACACCATTGCACCTACTTTCTACATTATTCAAGCACACAGAACACCTCATGAGGCATCATTCTTGCTCTCTCAGATACTCTGGTACCACCAAACAATTGGTCCATGCAGCAGAGATGCCACTTTGCAAAAATCAGTGCCATTTATGATCCATCTTGGCACATGCACAAAGGAATCTAGCTCCAATGGACCTGACAGAGCTTTCTCAGGCATGTAAACATGCTGAGACTTATCAACAGTGACTATATGGTCTTCAGAATAAACTAAAATGCAGTCAGAAACAGGTGGAGATGCAGGCAGAGGATTTGAGCAAGAAAGACAGAAGCTGAAAGCTGCCAAGAAGAGATCATAGATGTTGATATTGAGGGACAGGATGACAGTGAAGATGAGTATTATTGTAGGTAGAATAGTGCTACTATGTACTTAGACTGATATGTAGCCATATGAACAAAGAGGAGCAACCATCGGTGAGATTTGAGGCAATTAACAAGGATTTGCCATCAAAATGGCCGAAAATAGGCTTAATCAGCTCACGTTTTGGAACTGGCAGTTGCCAGGGCCCATTGATAGCAGCAGATCAGCTGGCACAGAGTTTCAGGATGAAACTTTGACTTTTTTGGTACATTTCCGGTCCTAAGAAATTGTACCAAAAAATGCTACTTTGGGATGGTCAGAAATTCACAAGGAAATGTTTCATTTCTCCGCAAATTTCTTATATACTGATTTCATAAGGATTCTGTATCCGGAAATCAGTTACAGATTTGAAAGATTCTCTCGATAATTTGGGATGCCAGAAATAGTAAATTTCAGGGCAAATTGTGGACTTTGGAAACACATTCGGAAACTCTACTATTGGACACAGTTTCTTATCTCCGGAAACCCTTGATATCCTTCTGCCAGAAAACAGATCAGGAAACCCAGAAAATCTCGTTGCCGTTTCTCACCAACCAGTACTGTACAGAAATTTTACTTTTTTTGGAGTGAAGATGATCATTATTTATTAATTCTTCCACGTGGTTTCCAACGGATCCAATTCTCCGCGGTTCACACCAATACCATGTTTCCCACCATCGCCCTGCTCGCTTTCCCTCTGCTAGCCTTCATGTTTGGATTTCTTTTCAACCGCAAGAAATGGAATCCCAAAGGGAAGGTAACGCAGTCTCTAAACGTTCCTAGCGGTCGTATTGAATTTCTTGGCATGTAGCATTGTTATGTGACCGGTGGTTCCCAGGGCCTAGGACTCGCACTCGCGCTTCTTCTAGTTAAGCTCGGCGCAGACGTGTCTATTGTTGCCCGTAATGAGGAAAAACTTCGTGATGCACTTGCTGAGATGGAGGTGCGTCTGTGCTATACTTTCCTTCATATAGTCTAAAGCAACGCAGAAAGCGCGGAAACTTCCCAGTCAAATTCTCAAGTGGTACTCCTACGATCTCATGGAGTATAAATCAGCCGAAGCTGCATTGGAAGCTGCATCCAAAGGACACAATGGCCGTTGCCCAGATGCTCTCTTCCTGTGCGCTGGTACATCAATACCGGGATTTTTTGTGGAAGAAGACGAAGCTTCGCTGAAGCGTGGGATGGATAGTGTGTACTGGGTACAGGCATGGTCAGCCCTGGTACGCAACTTCCGATTTTCCCTGCAGCCTCCTTAAAACTGTTCGAATAGGCTGGGGCAAAGCGCATGGTACGGGAAAACAAGGCTGGAAAGATTGTACTTGTCTCTTCTCTCCTTGGTTTAATGTCTATGGTTGGTTACTCTTCATATGCTCCCGCAAAACACGCGTTACGAGGTATTCGATCCTCGCTTCCTTAGAGGCTGTTATTAAATTCTCTATAATATAGGTCTGGCGGAAACGCTCCGTTCTGAGATGGTCCTGTATGGGATATCTGTCCACATATTCTTCCCAGGGACGATCTATAGCACAGGATACGAAGTCGAAAACAAGCACAAGCCCAAGATCACCCTCAAAATTGAAGAGACCGACGGAGGTCAGACTCCCGAACAGTCTGCGGAGAGCTTTCTGAAAGGTTAGTTCCGGTTATGTTCAGTGTCTAGTACCATACTCACTGAAAGCCAGGTGTCCAATGCGGCCATTTCCATATATCAGCTGACTTGATTGGGAACATCTTCCGCGCTTCTACCAGAGGCGCGTCGCCCCGAAGCCTTGTGTTCCTAGACGAAATTTATAGCTTCATTGGCTGGGTACGTCTCCATATTGGCTTTAGTAGAGTCTCGTTGACTATTGTAGGTGGGATTCCCTATCTGGCGACGGTCTGTGGATTCAACTATCAAGGGACACCAGCAAGAGCATCATGACTATCTGATTGAGAAAGGTATACTCTCTAAGTGAGATAGGCTATTTTTGAATTATCTACGTTTTGTGATATCATTTGTCCGAATCTACCGCTTATACCCTTTGGATCACTATCTTGTTCTTAGACTTGATTCTTGAACTAGCTTTACAGGTAGGTCTCTTCACATATCCGAGACTGACAGCCATCTAGAATGATGTAAGTGGTACGACTAATGACGGCGCTTCCAGATATCAAAACTTAAAAGGCGCTTGATTAAACAATCGTGCATTGATTTTTTTACATTCGTCTAGAATCTAAGAATATGTATACGCATCCGAACTCAATACAGTGTCTTATCGCTGCACGGCACGGCAGTATGTCGTCTGTCGTCCTCGGGGGGGAGCTGGATGAATGTATCCAAGGAGTAACCTTAAAGTAATGATGTCCTCAGGTAGTACTGTTGAAGAATATTTACATCATCAAAGCATATGGGAAACGTGATAGAGAAGTCTCGGAGTAGACAATATAGCGGAGTACATCAAACCCAGGCATCTTCACATCTTTGGGTCGCTTGATTCGGCCAGAAAGCCAGTCTCCTTCAAGTATGCGTGATGTTCTTCTTGGTGACCTCTGATTGTTGAATCCGTGATCCTGCGCCAGATGGGGAGTCCCACCTGGGGTTTTGTATCAGAACCAGAATCAGAACCGGACCCGAGGGAGGACTTACCCAGCCGAAGAAGGTGTAGATTTCGTCGAGAAAGACGCCATTGCGAGGAGTTGCCCCCCTCGTTGAAGAACGGAAGATATTTCCCAATAGGTCGTTCGTTATATGAAAGTCACCTCGGAAAATACCTATCGAAAATATCAGAAAGAAAGTACGCAAGATGTCGGTCATACTAAGTTTACCTTGAAGAAGTCCCTCCGCGGCATGTTCAGCCGTCTGACCGGTGTCAGTCTCTTCTATTTTCAGAATGATTTTGGGTTTTGTTCTGTTTTCGGCTTCGAGTCCTGGAGTGAGCATGTTCCCAGGAAAGAAGATGTGGACCGTAACCCCATAGAGGAGAAACTCGGACCGCAACGTCTCCGCTAATCCTGATGTCAAGTCAATCATCAAACAAATTTCAGAATGGAATACCCCAACCTCGCAAAGCAAACTTTCCGGAGGCATATGAAGAGAAACCGATCATAGACATGTACCCCAAGAACGAAGAGATGAATATGATTTTCCCCTGGATATTCTCCTTGACCATTCGTTTTGCTCCTTCCTGACAGGAAAAGGAAGTCATTATAACATCAACGTTATATGGAGCGACGGATTTACGAGAGCTGACAGTGCTTGTACCCAATATGCGTCATCCATTCCTTTCTTTATTGAAGTTTCGTCATGTTCGAGGAAGAACTTCGGAGACGGCCCACCAGCACAAAGAAATAGTGCATCTGGGCATCTTCCACCATGCGGTCCCGATGCGGCGCTCAATGCAGCAGCAGCAGATTCCGATTCTGTAACGGAAAAAGAGTAGGACGCGAGAATCTGGTCCGGTGTTTGTCTCATTTTCTGATTTTCATCACGGTTTATTCAATAATGGGAAAACATAGGTGTTACCTCGATTTTTTCGATCGCTTCTTGCAATCGTTTTTTGTCACGCGCCACTATCGATACGTGTGCGCCAATTTTAACAAGACGAATCGCTAGGGCCAAGCCAAGACCTGAGGACCCCCCAGTAATATAGCAATGCTAGAGGATATGCTTCGTTAGACGGCGCTATTTCGACGTTTGATATCACATGGCAGACCGAACCTTTCCTTTAGGATCCCAACTAGTTCGGCCAGAGAGCTTTCCAAACCAGGTGGTTAAGTACGTCGCAAAGAGGTTAGGCGCCATATAAGTAGGTCTGAGACTGACCTGCCGAGGAACGTTGTCCACGTCGCTTAGACGGAGCCGGCGTGGGTGTGCTGGCTATTATATCGGACATCATGTTTTGATGAAGACGATGGCATTTAAACGAACTCGGGATTCGCCGGGAGTTCACAATCTGAAATAAATCTGAACGTCAGGCAGACATGGCCGTTATTTGTTCTACTTTCCTACTTCGGTACTTTACTCAGATGCTGGAATTTATGTTTCTGAAAGTTTCGATTTCTTCGCTCCGCGGCCATTTCAAGGCAATCATACCAGTCCTTAAAGATTATCGTTCGAATCTCGGCCGAGGCCAGGGCATGACAATATCTGGCATATAATCCCAGTGTGCTGGTGACCACCAATATGATGTTACTCTGAAGGTGCGCGGAGATCCGCGATCAATGGAATTACATGTATGCTTTTGCACATCTCTTGAGGTTGATGGAGCCAGCATTCAGTCACCTCTCGTGGGCGATGAAGCGATTGGTGCTTTCCCACTGAATCACATACCCCATTTTCTCCCTATGTAGAGTCGGAAGTTGGAATAAGACTTCGGGTCGCCACACACCATGGAGTGGTACGTAATCAATGTGCCCTGATCCTAAGCAGATGATTTCAATTGAAAGCGGGAAGAAGATCACGTAGCGGTATGCTATGTAAACCCTCCCATAGTTTTTGCTGATTGAACCCGCATTATGATGCCATGGATCAATCACTCAGGAACTTCATCAGGCCACTCTCTGTTGGATCACCCGTGAATCCATAGATAAGGACAGTCGCAAGGGGAGGATCTCTAACTCTCATCATCATCAACTATGGGCTCCATCTCGACACCCGAAGCTTATTTTATCGGCCTTGGTTGCGAAGTCTCCTTGCATGGTATTCCTTTGGTGTTGATATCATACTCCTCGTGTTACTCACGATAAAGCAGGACTTTATACCGGCCTGTTCCTGACGTCAATGTATCTTCTGCTGTGAGAATGATCGCCAGAATTGCACAAATAGCATTCAAATCGACCGGTTTCTAGGTTCAAGAAAAAGAAAAGTCGGGTCGTGACCGTCATGACACTCATGAATTTCCTCATGTATGTTGTGGCTACTGCCCACATGATCATAAATTTCAGACAGAATTTTGCGGCCTTCCTTTGGCGTAACGGTGCTAATGACGAGAGCGTATTCCATAATACGTCGTCTGCGACACAGTGGTCTCAACTCTTGCTAGAGGTTGCGAATGTGCACCCATTTCCCGAACTGTCTGTTGAACTTCCACTTATCCTCACTAACGTAGATAGCCCTAGGTGATAGTATTGTGATATGGAGAGCATGGATTTTATGGAACCGTAGGTGGTGGATCATACTCTCATCCATGCTTCTCCTTCTGGGAACCGTGGGCAAGTACTGATTGATATTTTTGACGTTATCACTCATACTAATCTTTGACATACCTCCAGGTTCGGGGAGCGGGCTCGTACACGCCGTTGCAACAGCGCCAGTAGGCGTTGTGTTCACTGATCCCAGTCTTGAGGCATGGGCTATTGCGTTCATACTTTCCACGCTCTCAACAAATGTGTGGGCTACGACACTTGTTGCCTATCGTACCTGGTAAGGTTTCGTCTTGAATAGAAAAAGGTACCAATTAAGAACGTTGTTGGAAAGGTTGCACTTCAAACTGGTCCGCCATCTCACAGGCGTCTCCATCCTGGGTAGCTTCCGCAAGCAAAGCGCAATTCTTCCTATTCTGATCGAGTCTGGCACTTTGTATTGCTGCACATGGGTATGTCCTGCGCTCCTCTTTGTCTTGCTATATAAAGAGGCTGAATCATGACAGTTCATCGTCATTGCAGTATTTCTTTCATCAAGCAATGCGATCTATATCATAATAGACACAATCTCCCAACTGACGATCGGTGTTCGCGGCTCCGATCTCTCTGGAAATACTTATGAGAGAATAATAGGCTATTTATCCAACTCTTATCATTACCCTCGTTTGTGTTAGGTCCACTCTGGATATCGCAATCCAGACTTTCCAAGAAACTCAGACACATAGTACCCAGACACAACACCGGCCCTGGACTCGAAGACCTGCCGCTCTAACACAAAGATCTGTTGAAGACTTTACAGCTACCACTTCGTCAGAGCCATCCATTCCACTACAACCGGTCAAGATAGCCCTCCGAAGGACCTTGAATGCTCCGGAAGGTCACCCACATTTGAAAGGTTCGAGTAGCTCGGAAACTGTGGTGACTGTTTTAACAACACGATAATGCTACTTTGTGTGTACTCTATGGTCGTAGGATCTGGAAAATGAAGCGGACCGGTACAAAGTTATTGTGGAGACGCAGAGTACATCCGGTTGACCAGAGGCTGTGAAAGGGGAGATGCAAGCACACATTTATAGCAGATCAGTACCCTAGAAGGTACAACGACCCAATCTCAACGGGCAAAAATGATCGAATGATGGACTAGGTACACGGCCAAGACCGCAGTCACCTTTGATGAATGTTAGATGTGAGAAACAAAGAAAGGAAGCTTTGCTGATACTTCATTTGTCGTGATTCATCTCAGCTAGAGTCTAGGACGTGCGTGACAAACCATTGATATGTGAACAGGGGACATGAGAGGTGTCTGTTATGGGATGTCTGTTTAACAGATCAACAATGTGATTCTCCAAGTTTCCTCCATCCTACCAGAGCAATACTTTGAGTATCAGTCGCACAGGCTTGAGCGTTTCATTTATCATCTGGTGGCCGCCGCCTTCACTATCTTGGATGGCCTGTTTTGGGTCAAGTTGCTTCATCATCCGGCGGCTTTGATGGAAAAGGTCCGTTCCCAACCATCTCCGCATTCCAGACCTATTTCCGACAGCAACATGCCAATGCCGAATACAGTGCGTCTCGGGGTTGGTCGCCTTCTCCAAATTGCAAGCCCCTCGATCATTCCGCATTTATATCGTTGGTGTTTACGCACAACGACCTGAATATGCGCAACTTGCTGCTAGACAAGGATGATGTGCTATGGGTCGTTGACTGGGGCTGGGCAGACCGGAGAGCTGGCAGGAATGTATTAAATATATGGCAGAGCCGCCGGTTGAGGTGGAAGAGTGGATAAAAAGGATAGGTTATGACTATTTTGACCTACCTTAGTGAGAGTAGTCTTATCCGGCTTGACATCAGAAATACGGCGGCTTGAATTTTCGCTCAGGCTGTCGCTGGTGCGATGATTTCTTTTTTTTACTCTTTGATGAACATGATAGGGTACCTATATCCTTCAAATTCATGTAGACACCACAAAAGTCTGGGAACCCAGGTGTTGTGAAGTTAGGCTCACAAGATGTTCGGATGCGTCTGTGGGACTTTGAGTTCTAACTTCTGGAACGAAGCAAGAGAAAACAGCTTTTCTTATATTCCTCCAGACCGCACATTAAAACCTCCCGCGCTTCCATAACAATCTGGTACAAGTTATTCCCTTGCAGGCGTCATCGATGCTCGCTACAGATACCGAACCCTGCCAGGTTTCCCAACTTTGACAATGAGATGCAAATCGCCGTATGAGTAACTATGATGCATTTGGGGACGCTGGCATCCATCTTTCCTTTCCTCGAAGCGTTCATTTTTTTTGGTCTAGAGCGCATAATAAATGCTACAATACGATGATACATCCGCTCCTTCATTTTATGGTTATTCTCCTGATCTATGCATCCCAAACCCATCGAGTAGGCGCGCCTCCCATATACGATACCTCTTTAGCAACTTCCAAAATGAATCATCTGCGACCAGAATCGGGAAAAGAACTCTGTTGTGGTATGGAGGCGAAGCTGGGGCACAACGCCCGTTAAGATATAAATATCATGTCACTCGATTTTATTCAGTCAGTCCACCTACAAGATGTGTCAAATTCAAGTAAATTCATACATCTTTGTGGGACGTACACAGCAGGTCCAGGCATGGGATAGGCCAGCTGAAAGTGATGATCAGTTAAAGACTCCATGACAGTGTGAACTGCACCTACTGATGTGTCTATTTACAAGTCTCATCGGTTACGAGCGTCCAAATTTAAAAATCGAAGATGCGCACCGGCATATATATCAAAGACGATCCCTGTTTCATCGGTGAGTTGAAAGTACCGAAAAAAAACAGTATAGTGCCATACCTGGCGTAGAAGGGGTATAGGCTCCGGGGAGAGACACGAACGAGGCTGGGTAAGCATTACCCGATCCTGTCACCTGAACTTGGATACAGCTCGGGTAAAATTGAGCACCTGTTCTGGGGTCATTGGTGAACGCCAAAACGGGTAATACGGAATATGTCACCTGGATAGCTATAGGCTTTTATTTTGATACAAAATCAATACACCTCATGAGTTGTGACGAGAAAGAGATACCTCCGTGCAGGGCAATTCTAAACACCGGTCAGGAGAATATCACGGAGTGACTAAACGAGTCCTTACATCTCATGACGGATGATATACTGTCCGGGCTTGAGGGAAGAAGGGATGGTAAACGTGTACACACTATCGGATGCAGTGAGTAAGTCGGTGGCTGCCCAAAGACCAGCCGAAGTCTTCCCACTTTCAGCGACCTTGAACCAGACAGCACTGTGGGCGACGTATATCAGCATAATTTCCTTACAATGAATACTCTTCTTCTTGCCTGGTACCAGGACTCCTAGCGGTGATGTTGGCGTTGTCGGGGGCGCGAGCCATGTAAGTAATCATCGGACCTTTATGACTGTCCGGCCAAGTCGTCCAGTTCAAAGCCACCTTGGAACCGGCTGCAACTGTCCCGTAGATTGGCGCAGGCGCTGTGTAATAGCCTCCGGCCGTGTAACCGTTGCATTGGAGGCTGGGTTCAAACACTTTAGCTGGTGCTCTTAGTAAGTAGCAGGTGACACCTACTCGATCAGCGTGAGGTCCTCAACAGGTCCTGTGAACGATTCAAACTGCATTAGTAGAAGGACGAACTGGACTAATGTAAAGCACGTACCGTTACTCGGAATCTGGCGTACAATGCGCTGGGGGACCGGATTGTAATACCTGTTGAAGACATGCCACATCAACACGATGTGACTGAAACGAAGCAGCAGAACCTACGGGTCTGAATATGGAAGATAGCCAGTATATTTGGTCGAGCCCAGAGTGATCTCTTGAACGTAGCCATGACCCCAAGCGAGCCTCGCGACACTCAAGAGCACGGAGAGCACGGAGAGTAGGGGAAGAATCGCCGTCAGCATCGTGCAATTAATTTGTGCTCAAGTCGGGACCCAAGCTCTTTATTATACTGTTTCTTCGAGAGGAGCACGAGCCTCTGTTTCAAAACAGTGCGTGCCGGACCGGTTATAGATTCCTACGACGCGAAGATGAACCGATCTAATTGAATGAAATGCCTTTCCATGCGAGGAATGCGGAGACAATGTGGTGAAGTCTGTAACCTTCTTGATACCTCATTTGTCGCATGACGCAACACTAGGGCATTCGGAAAATGAACAACAGGCCAAGTGCATGGGCAATGGGCATGTGGACTGGTCAAAGGACGACTGCCTCTGCCACACCACGAGACGAAGAGGAATTATCTTCGGATTCGCTGTTGTTCTCGAGCGAACATCAGTGTCTCAAGTATTGTTTTGATTGGGACAAGACCTATCATTGGCAAAGTGAATCCAGAGAGAGATACTCACACGTCTGGTCCAGGAATAGGATAATCCTGGGCATAATGTGAGTGTTCTGCAATAAACAGGACAAAGATAGTACTCACGCCGGTCGAGGTATATGCATCGTAGACGATTCCTGAAAAGAACAACATAAGTGTGAACACAGACAATGGGAGGAGTTGGACACACCAGATGTGTCGGCATCGTAAGCGCCTGAAGATGATCGTGTCAGTGATCACTTCAGAGCATCTCTGGTATTTTTACATACCAGGGAAAGAGACAAACTCCGTAGGTAAGGCAGTTCCGTCACCTGTGACTTCGACCTGGATACAGCTAGGGTAAACTTGTGCTCCTTGAGACCTCGTTAGATCGAAAGCACACACGCATAGTACATGGACGGACGATTCTTACCTGGGTATTCGTACGCTATCCGGGAGACGCACTGTCAGCTACGACGAATTAATTCTACTTCGGGACGGATCACCTGCATGAAGCGCAATACTTTGGCGAAGTCATTAAAACAGGGGATTTCACAGTTGCTGTGGATGCTTACATTTCGTGTCGAATGATGTATTGTCCAGCTTTTAGTTTAGCGGGGATAGTAAACGTCCAGACACTGTCCTGAGCGGATAACACATCGGTGGCTGCCCATAAACCATCATCGGTTTTCCCAAGCTCGTCGATCTTGAACCATACGGCACTGTGATTTCGTCCAGCTGGAGCATTCAAATCTTAGGAGAAAGAGAACATACTCAGTGCCAGGCTGCCAAGCGGTTATGTTAGTATCGTCTGGCACCCTTGCCATGTACGTGATTATTGGACCCTGGGAGAATGTGCTTTTGCGTCAGAACCATCCACGGAGGAATACCCATGATATTCACCATATGGGAGTCTGGCCAAGTTGTCTACGTCAATGCCATCTCTGATCCAGCGGCAACAGTCGCGTAGATTGGAGCGGGAGAGGAACCTTCGACACCTCCATCGGTGTAGCCATTGCATTGAACGCTAGAATTGTTGTAAGGTAATGCTTTAACGCAGATGTTAAACCGAAGACATACTCAATCAAAGATAAGTCGGTTACAGGACCTGAAACTCTTTCAATGATGGGGGTGAAACAAAAACATAGACAACACGAACCGTTGCCTGGGATTGGGCGGACGATTCTGTCCGGTACAGGATTATAGTATGAATCAGAATACGGGAGGTAGCCGCTGTCTTCTGTACCATCCGCGACAATGGTCTCGACGTAACCATGTCCGCCCACAGAAACAATGGAGGCTAGCAAAGACGCTACAAGAATTGCTTTGAACATGACGCGTTTGGCAGAGATACACCGACTTCCCTTGTCGATGCGTCTTTTATGCTTTCCGCGGCACCGTAAACCACGAGGAAACTTGATTTATCATAAGATGAGTTGCGGAGTTCGTATCGAACGACATGGAGGCCGCTCGACGCATAACGTTCCCAAGTCTTGTCGTTGCTTAGGATGTTTGCGAAGTTCAGCCGCTTTGGGAGGCCATAGTGGACCGATGAGCGGAAAGATGTAAGATGGTACCTGGTGGTCCCACCCTGTTTACAGTGACGTCCAATTTTCAAGTCGTTATCAGGTGCAAAAGAAGGTTGGAGATAGACGAGTGATCATGTTTGATGATTGTAGTCAAAACATGAGGCTATTATGCGACATTGAGCCGGCGAACAAAATTCGGAGCCAGATCTGAATTGTCTTCGGATATTCTTCTGAATAAGAACGGAAATCTAAGTGGCCCCCGAAAGTGCAGTGATTGCAATCAGATGATATGCGTACCGGCCGTCAGTTGTAGCCTGCCAAGATTGAGCCCATATGGCGAGAGATACGTCGAATATCCACTACTAATGTTTGGACACGAGCTATATATGTTCCAAGTTGCCTTCGAATAAGGGTTACCCAACTGGAAAGCTGACTGAATGAGTAGATGACTCGGATCCTGGGACCTAGAGACTATGAGTACTTAATATGTCAGGACCAAACGAAACGTCACTCACTTGTAGCATATCCTAGTAGAATATCATAAGATCGGGGAAATTTTTGCTCCAGGTGACCAGGAAAGAACCTTCATCGAAGTTGGGTGCAAGCTGAATCTTGAGCAGTTCAACGAACTGAGGGCCGGTATGCCGTCTGCGGCCCGTGCTGCCGCTTGTCTTTGTTTGTTATCGCCAATTTGACTACACAACGACACTTGTTCGCACCGTCCACGGCTTCCTTCAATCCTTGCCGTTCCCTTATGTACGCGACGCTAGTGCGTTGCCGCCTATCTGTTTTGTATCTGTGCTTATCTGTATTCAGGCTCGGAAGTCGCTTTTGAAGGCGACGCCCTTGGTGGCGGGGACGGCGGTGGTGCTGGTTGAAAAGGAAAGGGAAAAGGTGCGTTCTCTTTCTATCTGAATAACCTTCGGCTAATCGTCTCTATCCAGCTGCCAATATATCCAATCTCGTCTCCAGATATTGTACTGCTGGATACGCCCTCAACGCTGGAGCGACAAATCGGAACAGTTCGGAAGACGTTGACCGAGACCTATTCTGACGCATATTCGCAAGTTCAGGGTGTAGTTTCCAAGTGGATTGGCGTCGAGCATGCTATTGAAAGTTAGTGTTATCATCATTTTACTATTGACTCTCGCTGAGCGTATTGCTAGGCCGGGTGAAGGCTCTCATCTCTCCAACGGAATCCATAACACCAGGAATTCTCTATGTAGGAATCGCAACCCTCAGCGGATCCATAATAGCACGAAATCGCCTACTAGTTACTCGGCTGATTTTACCGCCTACGTTACTTGTCCTATCCATGAATCATTTCCTCCCACAAACGTCCGCCAACGTCTCCGAATACTTTGGCTCGTTAGAAGACACCTACTTCCCCACTCTTGCCCAGAAGCATGCCGTCGCTAACGCGCACACTAGGATGAGCTGGGACATGTTGAAGGACGCTACTGTAAACGGAAAGCAAAAGTTTGACGCTGGCGTGGAGACGGCCGTGGACAAGATTCAGGAGTCAACGGGCTTGAAACTCAGGGAGGCTATGGGCTGGAGAAAGAATGTTACAGAAAAGGTCGAGAGCAATGTATTAGACGCTGTCAAGGCTGTAGAAAAGGCGGAGGAGCCTTCTAAAACGGACGAGAAATCTGTTTAATAGAGATGCCTTTCCAAAGTCTTCTGTTCTCATGAAATTTCGAACAGGTGCTCCTGTTGTTTCCGCTGCAATCCCATCTTTTCTGGACCGAACTGTGCGACTTCGCAGTATCCTCTGCGGCACCATGCGATTGTTCCGAGTCTTGATGTAGCAGAACGCGTATCAGAGCGAGGTTATTGCATGTTGCATGTAGTGCCTCGCGCTACTTGACTCGAAGCCTTCAATCCCACTTCCGCTATTTGCAGTAGCTAGAATGCATGCTGACGCCTTTCATGTCCTCGCAGAGACCTATTATGTTCCGCGGTCTAGGTGGTGAGAAGCGCTCTGGACGGAAAGAATTAGTGTATCAGTCATGGCCAACTCAAAAACCCCCTCCAACAAACTCTTACTTTCATACTCCGAGCGAAAGGGTGGGATGGAAGGAACGGCTCGCAACACTGTTTTCCTCTAATAGATTCTTACAATGTGTAACGAATCTTGCTGATACCTCTAATGTTGCAGTGTTTGGTCTGGGTAACCAAAACAGATTTGACGAACCATACCGTGTGCTCTATTTCGATATAAAGTTTCGGAAACCATAGAACATATTTGATTGTAGTGCGACATATAATTCATTATCAGTGAGTACACGAGTAAGTGGATACTTGGAATACAATCTTGCGTAGCTGAATGGCGTGGTACAGTGCAGTGACGCTAGTCCGGAGGCATAAACATAAGCATGAATCATAGCCATAGAGTAAGAAGACGACAGAAATTACAGTTCACGATCTTCCAGTAGCCAAAATACGGTATAGGTGATTGGCCTCTTCGAATCGTGAGTGGCGTAAGCTAAAGTGCGCCATTTCGGCGGTATCGGCATCCAGTGCGGCATCGACTAGCGAGAGCTTGATCAAAGACGTATAGAATCGGCAAAGCTACTTCGTGTTAATATCTTCATGCGCAAAACAGGAAGCGACCTACATTTTGGATACCCTTGGTGAAGCGGTCATCACTGATGAGCCCCTCCTTCTCTTGTAGCTCCGCCTGGTCCAGCCAATTGATGCACTCGTGCACAAACTTGCCAAGTACTTCGGCACGGACGAGATCGGCAATTGCAATCGAGCCATTGGTGGACATGGTGGGTTCACGTAGAAGACGTCCCATCAAGTCAAACGACGGAAGCGTAGGGGGAAGAGAAGGCAGGATGTCAAGGAAAGGTGAAGGTAGATTACTCTCTGATGGTCCAGTTGAAAGGAGGGCAACAAAGAGAGGGTGCGCAAGGTTAGGATTATTAGTAATAATAGGTGCCAAGTCCAGGGGGGTGATCATTTGTGAGGTCGCCAGTGCACGTATTGACGGAGTTACAGCCTGTATTGCGGAAGATAAGCAAATAAACGTGCTCAGCAAGTTGAGTAACTCACCCGTTGCTCAGACAATGTCAGAACTCGTTCCCGAGCATCAAGTAAAAGTTTCATCGCGTGTGCTATACTCTCGTTGGCAGCATCCTCCTCGGCAGTGACCACTGTCGTAATTGTCGTCGTAGTCGTGGTAATCTGTTGTGATTTGGGAGTATAATCGTCTCTATAAAATAATCAGGGACAGAAGAAAGAAAGAAGATACCACGCGTACATTTCGGATTCGCTATTGTACATGTCATCATCGAGAAATAAGTTAGTGGCTCTAAGTTTGGGGGGCAGAGGCGACCTCGCCAGCGTGCTTGGAGAGTAAGGACCAATCTACAACGTGATCAACACAAATACGATTCGTTATTTACGGAACTCACGTCGTTTCCATCACCTCTGAGAATCTTCCATAGCACCCAGACCAGTTGCTCGTTGACGGAGATGTCGCCATTGTTGGCAGCAGTGACAGCTTTCTCTCGTTCACAGACAAAAGTAACAAAGAGCACAGACTTGAACGGATTGATGGAGATAGGATGAGGAGCATATAGAGAATACAAGATAAACGAGACCAAGATCCGCTGGGCAAGCTGAAGAGGTCACTCATCAGATTGTACGCAAATGATCAATGATGACAGACGTACCTCCGATGAGGTGTTTGGGTCCAGCAAAGGTAACAACACGTCGAGAGCCAGCTGAAATCGTGAAGTTGGTTGCACAAGCTGGATGAATGCCTGTGCCGCAGTCGAGCAGGGCAGCGTGTACGCCCTGGAGAGTAAATGACCGACCGAAGCTCGGACCAGGTCACCAGGAGGCGCTTGCGCCGACGATGGGGGTCCCATCGGGGGCAGTGAAGCAAGCGCGGTGGACATCGAGGACGGCAACTAAGGTAAAGGTCCGGCTAGAAAGATTTCCATTAGCTGTCGGAGCATATTTCGGAGTATAAATCCAACTCAGATGCCGGATATGCCGAAATTGGAGCCCATCGTAAACTACCACTACTACCGACTGTTACTCATCCGCGCAAGCGAAAAATACAAAGCTCATTGAAAACTTCGACAATTGCAGACCTTGATAATTAGGGTGACTTTATTGTAAATCTGCGCCGATAAACTTCTGTGCAGTACAAGTTCGAGTCATTGGTGCAGTAATTCCTGTGTGCCAAGGCAATCCAGCAAGTGTCGGATATTCTCAATCTATTTGTTTCGCTGTAGCTTAACTGTAGCCGTGCTAACTCCTTGACCGGGACAGGCGGCCGGCATTACTTCCCCTTTCTCATCTAGAAGTATCCTTGTTTCCCTCCCCTTGCAGCGGGGCAAAGGTCCTGAAGTGAATCTTTGTAGTGCTAGCCGGATTCAGAAAGCTTTGAGAAATGAGGGTTACGTACCAAGACAATTGGTGAGTCGGTGCATCATGCTCGAGATTGGTTTCCTCCAACCAAGTGTAAGATATGAGAAGAAGAATACTGGAAAACTTACACGGATGCCTAAACTAATTAAGTACATATAACCGTGACATGCACCATATTCAAATGAGCATCAAGCAGCTCAGCTTCCGGGTTTTCCAACCTTTACAATAAGGCAAAGATCGCTATATAGATAACCTATAGAAGCCTCGTTCCCATACCTGACATAGCTCGAATCCATACGGTTGAACATTGTAAGCGGGGTGATCCAGATAATCTCCGGGAACGCCGTACTTCCACGGGTTACCCATGTCCAATCCTCACCGGCCGATATCAACGTTCCCCGACTCTGCAACTGATTATGAAGGTAATCGAGCTCCCACTGGTCCCGGTCTTCAGTTCTTTGAACAACATAATCCAACATGTACACCAGACCATAATCTCGAGGACGGTAGATGATGCGTAGGCTGGGCTGCAAGGAAAGGTACCGGCAAGCCCGAAATATGCTGGTATCGCCACCTTTCAGGTAATTGACCATCTGACTGAGCTGCTCTTGTGCCTGCTCTTTAGATTTGCAAGCATTTTGCTTTGTGAAAGGATCAGCGTGGGGGTTTCCGAATATTTCATTGACCTTCCCTCCAGCATCTGCGGTTGATACAGCGATGGGATACTGATGACGGAGGCCAAACCCTAGCATCCCCCCTTCGGGAAGGAAATCTGAAGCAGACAAGAGACGATCAAGCGCCTCTTTGATACGGTCAACGACAGGGCTTTCAGCACTCGAGACCGAGCTGGGCACTGAGAGTTTGTCCTGGAGGTAAAGATTATATGTAAAAGTCACTCTGACCCCCGATGTGACTGGAAGAACCTCGTGCTTGACATCGCTGTAGAATGCAATGTAAGAGATGACAGGTGCTTCAGCAGTACATTCAGAAAGCACCCGTTCGCTGCTGAACGTCCATTCTTGACCGTCTTGGCGAAGGACGAGCGACCCCCCTTCGTGTGGGGTAGGAAATACGACGACAAGAGAACCCATCATATTCTCAGTACGCGGGGTGTCTTTGTGGGCCTTGAAAAAGTCTCTTTTACCTAAGAAATTCAGTGTATCAGCCTAACATACATTATCTGAACTACAAAATGATCCTACCATAAACGTTCAACTTGTATAATTCAGAGCGCAAAACTTTCTTGATTTCGTCTTGGCCTTCAACCAGATCGGCTTGCACCTGATCCGGGATATTAGTAGCCCGGAGGTCGAAATTACTAGAAAATTGGGTGGTATTGAGCTTTTTGATTTACTGTATGTTTCGTCGAATGTGTTTTTATTACCCAGACCGAATCCCGCGGCATCGCAGGCATCGCTGAGGCCGCGAAGAGATTTCTCAGAGACATTGGCAAGATTCAATACACTGGCAGAGTAAATTAGAGGGAAGCAGGAGCATGATATACACACCAACTGTGCTGCTCCTTCCTGTCCTGCTTCATGCTTAGAATAGAAGAGAAACAGCTTGTCGGAAGACACCTGGAGTTGACCACAGCTAAAAGTTCTCTCAGTCAAAGCACTTTTCACTGCCTCAACTGCGGAATTCCAGTGGTTACTCAGGCTGCTCATGGTGCAAGAGTCCTTATAGGGGTCTTCCTCGATACAAGTCTGAAAATCACGTGGGAAAATATACTTTCTCAGCTCTTCGGCACCCTCGGCACATTCAATCCTATACTTAACCGCAATGCACATTCATTCAGTCGGTACTATCTTGCAGGGACAGAAGATCTCTTACCCAGCATAGGCCGTTTAGTCCATGAGATGCTGATGCTTGGGATTCTGCCCTCTTATAATCATTATTATTGTGATTGTTTTATCACCAACCTATTGCCAAGGCCATGAGGGAGTACTCATGAGGGGGCTTGACCATAGCAGCAGAGCTTAGGTATGGTTTGGTACCATAGCAGTCATACTTCTCACTAGGTACAGTAGACACAGAGTAGCTAGTTTGGATGTACAGCCGGGGGACTGTAGTACGGATGCCGGCACGCTTCTGTTGAGGAGCACCATCGGGTAATAAAACCTCCTTCCTTCCTTCCTTCCTTCCTTCTGGATGCCAATGCCCCTATCAACTATTTCAAAACTTTACTCTGTGAAGAGTATGTACTGTCTTCCGATGTCACTGTCCCTTGGACCTTTCAAGGCTGTTACAGCAACCAATTTTGACTGCAGCGAACACATGCCGCCAGTCCACAGTGATGGCACACCTGAATAACAAATGCACAGTCAGCATGTAAAGATTACAGCTCAATAACACTTACCAGAAGAAAATCTTGGAGATACCAATTGCATTCTTCACATGTCACTCCCCCATTTCTTCTTCTCCAGCTGTGTCGTATGCAATTGTGGTTGGATCTCAGCTGCTCTGCTCTCGCTGCCACTTCCCTCTGGAAAATATCTGGCACATCTGCTGTGGCGCGAGGTCCCATTTCCTCTTCCACGCTTCTCTGAGCTGTGATATACAATTGATCCTCATCCCATTGTGGGCATGAGCAATTCTTCCATGGTACTGCACACATGTAGCAGAACTGCATAAGGCACCTGCATGTCATATGATAGCAACCATGGTTCAGTTCAATAATTGAGTGACATCCTGGACAGGTTTGCCACTGCTTGTCTCAGGCTAACACGTGCAAGTCTTGAATCACGGTGTTCTCCACGCAGTTCTCTCCCCAATGTGCATTCTGCTTGCACGAAGGACAGACAGCCATCCCACACACTGCACACACCATGTCGCCATTGCATTCCTCTGAGGAGCCAAGGAAAGCCAAGCAGATAGGATTCTGGCAGTAAACATGGCTCATGGCTGGCATTCTGAGCTCTCTGGACTTGATTTGGAAACGTGATCATAAAATGAAGGAAAGAAGCAGTAGAAAATCTCCCTCAACAAGAGGTCGGCCACAGCATTGGATGGGGTACAGCGATTCATCATTGATACTGGCCTCGACGAGATCTTGAAGGCAGCCATGGCAGTACTGATCTCTGCACAGAGCGTGGAAGCTATGCTGTACCCTCAGACAGTCACCACATATAATGCATTGGGATGAGGTAGAAGGGGAAGGTGGTCTGATTGAGAGAGGTGTTGTAGCCGTCAAGATTCCCATAGTAGGAACTGGGGCTCTCTCAATGACATCAGCACGGATCGCTGTGTCAGTCAGTGCTTCCATCAGAGTTGTCATGAAGGCCTGATTCTCCAAGAGCCTTTGATTCGTAGACTGAATTGGAAGTGCTGCACCATCCCTTAATGTGAGTGCATATCTGCAATCATCCTCCGCTGCCTGTTCTACAGCTAGCCAGTTCGCATCCGTCTCCAATGCTCGATTCAGGCTCTGGGCTAGTTGCAGATCCAGCTCCATTCGCCAGTAGTCTGCCTGAAGATCGAAGGCATGCTCTTCATTGGTTTTGACTGTGTCATATTGTCCCTTTCCCTTGCAAGTGCTTGATATTCAAGGCCTCCATATGAAAAGGTATATCAATCATGGATTCAAAGTGTCAATGAGGATATATCAATGCACAGTTTCTAGCATGGCCACGGAGTGATATATCATTCCCCCCAGGTCTCATGTGACTGGTCCCATGGCCAATATCTTGCTCATCGTTGCAACTGTCGACCATCCCTTCCCGACATTCCCACCCCTGACACTCCTCAGACCAAGTTCCTGAAAAATGCTGAGGCTATAAATAAAATTAGTGACCAGATCTAGGATCAATTTTGATCATGTATTGTCTTCACCCAATGCCAACCCCCTACATCCTATAGTGCCTGGATCCATCCCTGAATATGCCATCAAAGCCATTGCACCCAATAGGGCTGTATCACTAATTTCCATCACCTTCTGCTGATTTTCCACAGTCGTTTGTTTGTTTTTTTAAACATTTTGGATTAGTAATAGAAAATCTATTAAACTTGGTACTGTATTTACTGGTTACCCAGATAAGCGGTAAGCGAACAAAATAAATAGCAACCATAATTCCCCAAAATGCGTGGCCAAAAAGTCCAAAAATGGTTGTCCCCAGCGCTACATGGGAAGTGACGCTGCCATTGCCTCAATACACCTATGAATATCAGTTACCATTGCCATCCAAAGTACCCTATCTTCAGTATCAAGGGTACCTTGTCCCCACCACAAAAGACCTACCAGAATGGTCACAATGCCATTTGGCCCCCCCTTCTGTAGTGTTTTGTCCATCAAGCGATCGTACACCAGTAATGGTAGCATTCCTGTTTGGTTTTGATGCCAGTGGGGTTGCATCGCATTCCACCATTTGCATAGCTTGTCTGAAAAGTGTGCTGGTGGGTGTGGATAGACGTTGTAGTGATGGTTTATGAGCCAATGCGACAATACTGAAGGTCTTGATGACAGTGCACCCATATGGCCCTAAAAAGTGAGTCAGCAGTAAATCCAGCAAAGAGTGGTGATGCTACCTTCCCAGGAGAGCATCCCTGTGCCTGCAAACGTGCCTTGAGATCCTGCCAGCTGACCAGCAGGTTCTGCCACTCTGATCCCAATGTTGCATCTGACAGGTATCCTACAGCTGGGGGCATCCAGCCTGTTACAACAACCTCACGGTGGGTATGGGGCTTACAAGTGTGCTTGCTTGCTCGGACCTCCAGAATCTCCTTGTCATTATCGTTGTCTTCTTCAGCTCGCTCTGGTGTGCGCTTTGTCCCTCATACAGCCATCATGTTGCTACTGTCGTCATGTGGAGGGGGTAATGGTGGGAGAGGTGGGACATGGGGATGCTCAGGCAGACCTTGCTGCAGACCTACTAAGAAGAAATCGAGGTCGTTGGCCAAGCCATTGAATGGTGTCAATGCCAGGTTCAACGAATTTGAACCAAAGGGATCCATTGGAGGAGGGACCCAAGGGGCCCCCTGGGATGAGGAAGGTAGTGCCATGGGCAAGATGACTGGTGCTATGGATGAGGCAACCAGAGGTGCTGTGGGTGAGACGGCGACTGGCGCTACTGGTGAAGGGGAAGTTGGTGATGGCGAAGCCATAGGGTATCCGTGGTAGCTGTTTCATTCAAAATGTCGAGTTGAGCTTGATTGAGCGCTCGTTGAGCACGCACTTCGGGGGCTGATAATAGAATGAGTGTCACAGTTGTAATATTCTAATAGATAGCTCACAGAATAATGATTTTAGAAAGCAACCATACAGTGCACTAATACTCTCCTCAAATGTCCTGCACTGACTATTTGGATCCTTGGGGTCGACAGAGAATGCTGCATATTCATTGAGGAAATTCCGTCCTTGGGCAGTTTCACCAATATGAAAGCTGAAAATGCATCTATCTATATATTAATACAGGTGGACCACAGCCACACAATTTGCTTATGTAAAATTAGTGGACTTTGAAAATCTCCACCTCTCTTCTGTATGCACTGCCACAACCGGCTATTGGGTGACCGGTCCTGCCAGCACTGCCACGACTGGGACCTGCCTTTTTTGGCATCTGGCTCTTTCTGACACCAAGGGAGGAAAAATGTTGGTATGCAGACTATTGCAGAAGTGGTTTGTGCTTAGAAAAAATTGTATTAAAATGTACTTCCATAATATCAGCTATTATTTTGAAGGATGGTTGAACAAGTAACTCCTGTAATGACACAATATGCAGCATTGAGCATTTGAAAAGGGACATTAGAGCTGTATGCCATAACCATATTGTACAGGAATACAGTGTCCATGAGTGTCTGTAGTCATGTCCAGTTGTTTGTAGCTGCTTACCAAGTATCAACAAATATGGCATTATATATGACCCTCACAGCTGTAATTATACAGTCCAAAGCCATTAGTCTCCTTCAAGAGCTATGTGGTTCATAAATAGTGATGGAGGGCATGGAGCCCTAAGGGACATATCTGTCAGAGCTTCTTTGTCAAGACACTACTATTATTTGGGACAATATTCTAATACAGAATTGCTCTGATATTGAAACTGTTGAACATGTTAGAATGGAAACAGCTATAAGAATGTAGTATAAGAAATATAAAATAGAGTGGTATATGTAAGAAAACCTGCTCAGCCTTATCTGTCCATATGGGAGCAAAAGCTGAGGTGTGCAATACAAGGTACATGGTATATAAGGTACTGTAAAGTCCAAGGAAGCAAGGATGTAAGTATGAAGCAATTTGTGGGAATTAAAGCAGATGAGTCTCAGAAGACTGTCCAAGAGGTGGATCATTGCAACAATGAGCAAGAAGGCACCATGACAGTGTGCAAGGCACTCTTGAGGGCATGTAAATCAACAGTATACACACCACAGTCAGTCATGTAGTCATTGTGAACAGCTGAGGTGTGGTAAGAGGGAAAATAAGTAGATATAGGCAGATATGTATAGGAGAAATAATCTGAATATAGTAAGTAAGTTCAGTCAAAAATATGAAACATTGGTATGGTGGAATATGCAAGATAGGCTGAATATCTAACAGAACAACCTCTATGTAATATTTACATTAAGTTTTGCACTATTGCTGTATGGTACTATATCTATAATGGAGGTCTTATACAGCTACTTTAAAAACAGACAAATATACATACTTCAGTTGGCACAAGAGAGGTATAAAAGACTAAGGTATCTGGGTAACTACAGTGATGCTACATAATGATAGACTGGAGATAGTATGGTAAGATATATATGGTAAGAAAGAATGAGCATTGATAAGTAAAGAAACAGTATAGTATGTGGATAATATCTCCAATACATTGCATTTTCATGGCATCAATTTAATACAAAGAGAATATGTAAGAAGTCATGCAGTATCTCAGCCATTATGTCCATGTGAGAGCAAAAGCTGAGAGTGCAAACACTAACTATGTGGTATAAGTATGCTACAGAGTCTGTGGAGATAAGCACTAAGAAGGAAGGTTGAGGAGCAGTTGAGGAAGAGGATCATTGTTTGGAGCAAAGCTGTCAGAGTCATTTGACGAGCAAGGCATGATATAAGTCTTGGAAAGCTAACATAATATAATCAGTAAACTAAGGAGTGATGTAAGCAATGAGTAGAGCAATAAGCATAAGGTATATGTACCTCAGTCAGGCATATACTGAGTGAAATGACTGAGCAACAATGGTATCTACAGCTGAATTGTATAGGATCAAAACAAAGGAGTGTGTTACTGTGTAGATATATGACATGAACCATACATCTCCTTCAACACAATTCCAGTCAGGCTGACATTTTCAATAACAATCAATAAGTCTCAAGGCCAGTCAGTCACCTATGTGGGTTTAAATATGTCCTTCTGAAACCCATTTTTTTTTTACATGGATGGCTCTATGCAGCACTTAGCCACTGCACCATGACTTTTGGACATGATTGAATTTGATTTTTATTTCCAGATGCAAAAAGTACAGATAGTTTAAATATTGTATATCCTGAAGCTCTATCACAGTCATATTATGTATCTTCTCTCAAACTAACACCTCAAGATTGGAGTAATAAGCCAGGTTTGGGGCAGGCCCCAACAAGCTGAAGTCCTGTGTCTTCATCACGATTGCTGGGCCCTCATACCTTGGGACCCAGCAACCTGACTGTGACATGGGGCAGAAGCTTGTATATTATGAGAGGACGCAAGTGCCCAATCAGATTTGCTCATTTGCTTATATAAAATTAGTGGACTTTCAAATCTCCACTCCTCTTCTTAGGCACTGCCATGACCAGTTATTGAATGTCCAGTCCTCTCAGCACTGCCATGATGATGGTTTTCTGGCACATGCCTTTTCCAGCCTTGGGCTCCTTCTGACACTAAGGAGAATGTACATTGGTATACAATGCTATTGTAGCAGCTATTTGTGCTTTGAAAAATGTATTAACATGTACTTCCAAAATATTAGCTACTACTGTCAGAGGGTTCCATCCATTTTGGATCATGGAGGTCCATACAGAAATAGACAAATATACATACTTCAGTTGGCATAAGAGGTATAAAAGACTAAGGTGTCTGGGTAACTACAGTGATGCTATATCATGATACACTGGAGGTATGGTAAGAAACAATTAAGCATTGATTAAAAAAGCAGTATAGTATATGGATAATATCTCTAATATATTACCTTTTCATGTCATCAGTTCAATACACAATCAATACAAGGAAGATATAATCAGTAAACATGTTTAGGCACAACATGGGTAAAACTACTGTATTTAGTCAACAGTACCTAATCATACAAGGAGAATATAATCAGTAAAGTGAGGAGTGATGTAAATAATGAGTAGAGCAATGAGCATAAAGTATTTGTATTGTACTGAAGTACCATGGTCACATCTACAGCTGACTTATATAGTATGATCAAAACAAAGGAGTGTGTTACTATGTAGATATATGGGGTGAACCATGAATCTCCTTCAACACAACTCCAGTGAGGCTGACATTTTCAATGATGATCAACAAGTCTCAAGGTCAGTCAGTTACCTATGCAGGTTTGAAATATGTCCTTCTAAAACCTGTTTTTTTCATGTGGACAACTTTATGTGGCACTTAGCCACTGCACTTTTGGATATGATTGAATTTGAGTTTTATTTCCAGATATAAAAAGGTACAAATACTTTAAATATTGTATATCCTGAAGCTATATCACAATCATGATATGTATTTCCTCTCTCAAACTAACACCTCAAGATTGGAGTAATAAGCCAGGTTTGGGGCAGGCCCCAACGAGCTGAAGTCCCATGTCACAGTCAGGTTGCTGGGTCCTGAGGTATGAGGGCCCAGCAATCATGATGGAGACATGGGATGGAAGCTTGTATGAAGTGAGTACCAGTCCATTTGAAACAAATAATGCTCTTACCTTCGCATGTGTATATTCCCATTATCAGTGGGAAGAGGGCCCCCAGCAAGGACCAAGAACCACCAACCAGTTTGCTCGGCTACTTCTTGGAGGAAATGCCACAGTAACACAGGCGCTTGGTCAATTGCACTGGGGAGAACAAATCAGCATTATTTAATATGGCTGAGTCTTGTAAGTACTTACTTGAGGTAGTCAGCCAGTGATCGCGTCCCTTCGGCTTCTGTTAATTCCTCCTGTATTCCCTCCAATGCGGCCAGTATCTCCCCCTTAATCAAATCAGTTTCTGCTTCCAGCCTTTTGGCAGTGATACGATTACTGAGGTTGAGCTTGGCACCTCATCCAATCTTGCTGGTGAAGAGGCTGGCTGTGGGCAACTGTGGAATAGCGCTTGGAACAGTGTGCTACACACACTAAACCTCACACACACTCACACAACTACTCAATCTATACAATCACCCTCATAAGTATGTGGGGGGATGAGATTATATCACCTTGTGACTACTAGTACTTTAGAACTAGTAAAGAACCTTATTATCCCAATGCTATGCAGCGTTTTACTCATTTCAGACTGATCCTAAGACTAGGAACTTTTACAAGAAGGTACACTTCAAGGCGCAACCTTCCAGGTGAAGTATAATATTCCAAACTACACTAGGACACTCGTCCTACAACACAATCGGACACACTGCAGGTCACAATGACACTGAGCTCGCTCTTTTAACCACTCCCCAAGTACAAACTTAGTGAGCTCACTACACACAGATGAGTAGGGTTAATGGAACTGACTGCAACAATGGGAACAACCTCTAATCCTTCTATGGATCTTGGATTTGGAACGGAAACAACTCAGAGAACAGAACAGAAACAGATTTCAGAAACAGACTGACAGAACAGAACAGACAGACAGAACAGATTTCAGAAACTTCACTTCAATTCATACTCTCACAGACTCCAAACAGTACTCAGATGGAACAGAACTGGAACACTGATTCTTATTCACTCAGAACTTAAGCACACAAGTCAGATTCTGAAGTTATCTCTATTCCTCAGAGTGAGCTCGCTATTTCTATATGTGTTATGATTTCTCGCACTTATTCATTTTCTTTCTTAATTATCAGAAGACCGAGTCATCCCCGACCCCATGTGACCATACCAGAACTGGACGGCTTAGGCCAAGTACCTATCGACTACGGCTCGTGCCCATCGCACGACAACCGTATTGTCTTCGTGTGTTGTAACTATTATTAGCACTACAGTTTTCATATATAAGTAGGTAGCTCTCGCTGTAATACCCCAGCTTCGAGCTAAAGTTTATTAATACCGAACTTCTCTCTTAACTTGCTCAACTAAGAACTTAGTCCGACTCCTTCACTTATATCTGAACTCCACGAGACTCTCGGGTGACTGTCCGAACACGAGACAGCCCGAGTTTACTCTTGTTTGGATCACGTGAGGTTCGGGTCTAACAATTAGCTCGAAGCTTCCCTTCTTTCCTCGCGCATGACGCAAGCAAAGACCCATGCAACAAACCAGAGACCTGACACCTGCTGAGTTCCACATCGCCCTAGTGGCCATCCTGGTCCCATTTACCATCACCATCATAGGCATAGGACTAGGAGTCCTGATCCCAAGACTACGCCATCAGCGTCATGTCTACCCACAGACGTATGAGCTCGAAACCCTCGAACAGGAGCAGCCCCTACCCCAGCCAGAGACCGAAGAGTACCTGGGCGACGGTGACAGGGAAGCTGAAAGACAGTGTGGGCGCACTCACCCTTGGGGCCTCCCGCATCTCACTAAACACCCCTACCGAGCCTGCACCCCCGTACCCATCTATGACAAAGACGCCTCGGAATACACCGCCTCTGTCGCCCAGGTCATCAGAGTCAACACAGAGAGCACCGAGGAATTCCCCGCCTGCCCCTCCGCCGAAGAGCCCCGTCCCCTCAGCCCGGCCCACATCCCCCGCAACTACGCCACCCTTGACCTCCCTGAACTCTACCAGTGGCGCTTCAGCCCGCTCACCAACCCTTGGCCACAGCCACCGAGTTATACTCCTGGAAGAATGGAACAGCTTGAGCCCCGAACAGAGGGAGAAACTCCCAGCAACTGGTGGCATCGTACCCATCACGTACCACCACTCTGCCATGCCACCATTAGAATCCCAGCCAGAGTCGTTTACCCCCCTTCCCTCCGAATCAGCCAGAACCGCATTCCCCTCAACCTCGCCCCTAGGGAACCTACGTATACTGGAAGAGGAAGAGGATGACGAGACTCAGGAGACGGAGTCGACAGTGGAGCCAAGTGGCTCAGCCAGAGAACCGGAATGGCCGGAGGTCGACGACAACTATCCGGAGATCAAAACGTTTCTAACTGAGGAGGAGGTAGAAGAAGAATACGACCTCAGAGTGGAAGAAAGGCACGCGCACATAGTAGAGGAGATTTCATGGTTGGCAAGTACGTCGGGAGTTCGATATATGAAAGCAGAGCGAGAACGGGACAAAGAGGAGATGAAAAGAGTACAGGTACATGCCACCCATGAGCAGGCCGTTTTTATGTTCAATACAGACTTTCCCCTCTACGCAAAGCCACTGATACCCAGCTACGATGAGCTATACCCGCCTCCTCCCAAACCAATGCCCGACTCTCCCCCAAAGCCAAAACGGCCACTCCGGCAGCAAGGCAGACCCCCAATCCCGGGAAAGTCCTGACTATTCGCCGGAGCACCAGAGGAAACCGCAGAAGAACGAGAAGCCATGGCCCAGGCCCGCCGGAACCTTTATCATGATATTCTAGCCCAGGAATCGAAGCTAGAAACCGCCAGGGACGAAACAACCCAGAAGCTAAACAACCTAGATGCCCTGTGGAAGAAGCACGGACTTCCCCCTAACCCCAATAACGAACCACCGGACATTCCCAATCCCGTGAACCCCAGAGGACCACCAGCTCCAGACCCAGATTCACCCGGAGGAAGAGGAGACTTATGGTCCCTGCCTAGACCCCCGCCAGACCGAATGCCACCTGCACCGCACCCAGGACACCCCCACGGAGCCGCCGCAGCTGATGCCCCTTTCCTCGGGGTCAAACCCACAATGATGTGAATGCCTGAGATGTTCTACGGGAAGCACGACGACATACAGAGGTTCTTCCTCCAATGTGCCCTCTTCTTCGAAGTACACAGGGGCTATTACGAAGAGTCCCAACAAATTACATTCGCCACTTCTCATTTCGGTGGCAAGGCCCTGACCTGGTGGGTCCACCATGCCGAACAATACTACAGCACCACCAATGGAAAATACTGATTCCCCACATGGGCAGACTTTATTGCCACGGTCCGAAAAGAGTTCGCCGACCCGGCAGTAGAAGAAGTGCACGAACAGCGCATGTACGGACTGCGGATGCAGGATGGAGGCGCTAACCGATACTTCCAGGAACTGGAACAACAAGCACAACTTGCCAGCAGATGGGAAGATCAAGGGGAAAAGAGCCACATCGTCGCGGCAGTACGAGCCGGGGTACCAGATGAGTACACCATGGCTGTCGCATCCGGAGAAAATATTCCCCGAACTTATTCCCAGTGGAAGCGTCGCATCGTACAAATCAATGACCAGCAAGCGGTCAAACGAGCCTTCGACAGGACTCACAAAGGCTACTGCCCTCAAGACCCCCAAAACCGACAAAACGCTCCACCCCGAAACGACAATCGTGCCCCGCCTCAAAACGACAACCGAACTCCTGCACCCAGGAACCAGAACGTCCCCCCGCAACTGCATAGAGAACCCGGCCCCTCCAGTACCAACACTGGAACCGGACCAGTCTATGGCGGCCAAGGCCAACCAATGGACATAGACCAGATCCGATGGGAGCGGCGCTGCTTCAACTGCCACCAGAAAGGACATTTCACCGCGGACTGCTGACAACCCCGGAAGCCCAGAGATGGAGGCGGAAGGTTTACCCGCAACAATAATAATCGCCATGACAATCGGGCAGTAGAGCAAGAGGTGGAATCAGATGAGGAAAAGACGCCCTCATCCTCGGGAGTAGAGGAGGTAAAAGATGGGGCCGACGAGTAAGCGATTCTACTCGGTCGGCCGGACTCTCTCATGGTGCTTTACATACTGCTGGATGGACTTATAATACTTCTGTAGGACTCTCTCATACGCATTCGAATATACCCCTTATCGTCCCCAGCAAAGCACCTAAAGAATCGCAAAACTGGTATAGTATTCTAACCAATATGATGGATCAAGAAGATGAGGAGTATCTTGCCAAAATGGAACGAACCCCGACGGGAAGCGGGACGATACTTCCCCCTAGGACCGGGTCCCATTCGGGATCTCTGCCCGGGATCTCACAGGGCAAGTCGCATCGCGCACCTGAGGAGGTTCTCCCGGGATGGTCCAAGGTTTACAGGTCCAGGAACGACAGCAAGCAGAAGCGTGCGGCTTCCCCAAGAAGAAGAATCCCTGACCGCAAACAGCTGCAGCAGAGGGAGCACGGAGTGGCAATAGCCCCAGGCGGCAAGACCAAAGGAGCGATCCCTTGAGGAAAACTAACTGCAACTCCTGTAGATACGCACCCGAATGCTGGGGACAACCCGACTAAGGGCGGACGGGACAGAGCGGAAAAGTACCCTCCCGGATCAGAACAGTTCTCAACTGACGGGGCACAAGAGCCTCGTCCGCCATGCGAGACGGGTGGTAGGCGTGCCCAAGACCCGATAAGTCCCCCTCCACTTCACCCTCACTCACGCAAGGTTTCTCTAGAGGAAATACCGGACAATGAAGACGACATGTCCTATTGACTGGCTGCTGCAGCCAAAAATGCAGACACATGCGGGCCATCCCCGACGCGAAAAAGTCCTCCCTCGGAGGCAAGACGCCCAACCCGCGGAGCTAAAAGAACGGCTACCAATGGTGGCAACGTCCTGGTGGAAACACCCATGAACCCCAGCGGTTCTAGACAGACAAAGAAGAAGGCCAAAGAAGAGTACGACGAAGATGACGACCCTGAGTGGCAAGCATACCTCAAGGGACATCGTTATCACAAGGAAGGAGACCCCGACGCAACCGACATGAAGGCGTATAACAGGTGGTGGACGCAGGTGAAGAAGGATCACGACTGGACAGAGTTGAAGACTATCGAGAAGGAAGAATCCGGATACATGATTCCATTCGAAATGGAATGGACGTGGCGCCCAATCAGACAAGCAACGGGCAGCTACGAAGCCCGCGCTATCCTAGCACACTGGACCCACAAGATGTGACAAGCAGAAGCAGACCGAGAAATGCTAATGTGCATTGTCACCCTTCCCCGCACCCAAGTGCTCGAACAGTTGGAGGAACTCCGCAAACCGGTCCGATACATCCGAAGAAGCGCCCAGGCCGGAGCAAAGGACTTGACCACTGAAATCCGACTCGAGACCCTCACCAATCGCCAGACCCTCAAAACCACTGCCCTCATAGACAGCGGATGCACTGGAAGCTCTATTGACTGAAAATACATAGAAGAACATGATCTACCAACCCGAGCAACCAGTGCCCCAATCCCCGTCTACAATGCCGACGGGACCCGCAACAAGGCCGGCGAAGTCACCCACTTCGTGGAACTCCGAATGACCATTGGAGGACACTCAGAACGAATCGACCTGGCCATAACGGATCTAGGCACGAGAAGAGTATTCCTCGGGCACGACTGGCTAATACGCCACAATCCCGTCATCAACTGGAAAACCCAAAAAATCATATTCGGACGGTGCCAATGTCAGAAACAGCCGTTCACCCTACCAGATGCAGATCCAGAAGACAGATGGGACGAAGAACTAGAAGAAGGAGACACCATATTAGCAGTAGATATGACGGAGGAAATAGAAATCAGAGCGATTCACCATGCCAATGATTTAGCTGCGAAAGCAAGTGAAGGAAAACCAAAGAAGAGTTTCGAAGAAATGGTACCCCTCGACTATCGGGATTTCCAGGACTTGTTCTCGAAAGACAACTTCGATGAACTACCCGACCGAAAACCCTGGGACCATGCAATTGAACTCATTCCTAATGCCAGCAATACCCTCGACTGCAAAGTATACCCCCTGAACCGGAACGAACAGGAAGAACTTGACAAATTCTTGGACGAGAACCTATCCACTGGAAGAATTCGTCCTTCAAAGTCCCCGTTTGCGTCACCATTCTTCTTTGTAAAAAAGAAAGACGGCGCCCTTCGTCCCGTACAAGACTATCGCAAACTCAACGAGATGACTATCAAAAACAAATACCCACTACCGCTCATTTCAGAACTCATGGACAAACTCAGAGGTGCCAAATACTTTACCAAGCTAGACATACGCTGGAGATACAACAATGTACGCATAAAAGAGGGTGATGAATACAAAGCCGCATTCTGCACCAACAGAGGACTGTTCGAACCAACAGTCATGTTCTTCGGACTCACAAACTCCCCCGCAACGTTCCAATGGATGATGAACGATATCTTTCATGACTTAATCGCCGAGGGAAAAGTGACCATATACCTCGACGACATCCTCATCTTCTCCAAGAACCTCCAAGAACATCGACAGATAGTCTGACGAGTACTTCGACGCCTATGAGAACACAAGTTGTTCCTTAAAGCTGAGAAGTGTGAGTTCGAAGTCCTAGAAACGGAGTATTTGGGAGTAATCATTAGTGAGGGATCAGTCAAGATGGACCCGATCAAGGTCAAAGGAATCACAGAATGGCCGACACCCACAAAAAAGAAGGAATTACAAAGCTTCTTGGGTTTCACGAATTTCTACTGAAAATTCATAAAAAACTATTCCAAAATAGTACGACCAATGACTCAGCTCACCGGGAACGCCCCTTGGAACTGGGGCGCCACCCAAAATCAAGCATTCCAACAACTGAAGAAGCAAATGGCAGAAGACGTTATCCTAGCCCTGCCCAAAGAGGACGGAAAGTACAGAGTAGAAGCAGACTCCAGCGAAGGAGCCATTGGCGCAGTACTGAGCCAGCAACAGGACGGCAAATGGAGACCTGTAGCCTTCCTTTCAAAGTCATTAACAATGACAGAAAGGAACTATGAAATATATGACAAAGAACTCCTCGCCATAATGCTTGCCCTCGCCGAATGGAGACATTACCTGATGGGGGCCGCTGTCAACTTTGAAGTATGGACCGACCATCAAAACCTTCAGTATTTCCGAAAACCCCAAAAGCTCAATCGCCGACAAGCCCGTTGGGTCACCGAACTCACCAAGTACCATTTCTCCCTCCACCACAAACCCGGCACCGCAAATCGAAAAGCCGACCTCCTATCCCGACGGGATGATCACGACCAGGGAAAAGAAGACAACGATGAAATTGTAGTCCTCAAACCTGAACACTTCCGAGCAATGATCATGCCCACCACACCCAGTATCCACTCGAAAAATCAAGCGTGCTACTGAGAGCACCGACAAGTGGGACCGAGGAATCTCGGATTCCCTAAATCACGAACGAGGCATCACAATGGAGAAAGGACTCCTGATGCTCACCGGAAGAGTCTACGTACCCCGGGACGAGAAACTCAGGGGGGAAATTATTGCCATGTCTCACGACCACCTCACTGCCGGACACCCAGGTATTGACAAGACCAATGAACTTGTTCAAAGAGAGTATTGGTGGCCAAAGATCAAGCAAACCATTGAAAGATACGTGAAAGGATGCGAAACATGCCAGCGAGTCAAGTCCAATACTCAGGCACACAAAGCACCCCTTCATCCCAACGCGATCCCATCTGAACCATGGACCCATATCTCTGTCGACCTGATCACCGGTCTCAAAGAATCCGGCGGATATGACGCAATCTTAGTTATAGTAGATAGATTTTCAAAAGAAATCATCCCAGTAGCATGTAATGGAACTCTCACATCGGAAGGAACCGCCAAAATATTCCGCGACAAGGTTTTCGCCATCCACGGTATGCCAAGGACCGTAATCTCAGACAGAGGTCCTCAATTCGTCTCCAAGTTCATGACAGACCTCTACCGAATTCTCCAAATTACTCCTAACGCCTCCACCGCTTTTCACCCCCAAACCGATGGACAAACAGAAAGAGTCAACCAAGAAATCGAAAAATATCTAAGGATATTTACCAGATATCAACAGGACGACTGGCATGAATGGCTCGTGCTAGCAGCATTCGCCCATAACAATCAAAAACATTCTGCCATGGGCCAAAGCCCTTTCTTCACCGTTTACGGACTTAATCCCTGAGTCGTCCCAGAGACAGAGCGCCGAAGCCCCTTTACAAATCCTGCAGCCGGAAACTTTGCGTCGCAAATGCAGAACATCCACAAGAAATGCGAACAAGCCCTCCAAGAAGCTGCCGCCAAAATGAAAACCCAGTACGACAAGCGAAAGGGCAAGGCCGTAGCATACAAAAAGGACGACTTAGTTTGGCTCAACACCACCAACCTCCACCTCCCACGGCCAAAGAAGAAACTCGATGACAAACGGGTAGGCCCATTCCAAATCCTCGAAAAAGCAGGAGCCTCCGCCTATAAGCTCAAACTTCCCCCTCACTGGCGCATTCACCCACGCTTCAATGAAAAGCTCCTAACCCCGTACACACCGCCAGTGTTCCCGAACCAAGAATTACCACCGCCACCACCACCAGACCTCATCGAAGACAAAGAACAGTACGAAGTCGAAGAAGTCCTCGACACTCGAACCCGAAGGGTAAGAGGAAAGAAGGGCCAACCTTCTCGACTAGTAACCGACTACTTCATGAAATGGACGGGCTGGACAAGGGAGCACAATGACTGGGTAACGGAAGAAGACATGGAGAACGCCCAAGAAGCAATAGAAGATTACCAACAGAGTCAGGCAGAACACGGAAGAGCAATAACAGCCGAAGTCATCGTCAACCCTAAAGCGATAAAAGAAATCGTGGGACATGAGTACAAGGAAATCGGAGACGGAGCATGGAATTACTTCTATACAGTCGAACGAAACGATGGGAAAAGAATTCAAGTTCAAAACCCAGACGGAGAAGCATGGATAGAATATATTCAGGACTATTGGAGAGCACTGAAGGAAGAACTGGAAGAGATGGAAGAGCCCTAATGGCAGTCAGGATGACTGCCTTAACGAGAGGGTAATGTTACGATTTCTCGCACTTATTCATTTTCTTTCTTAATTATCAGAAGACTGAGTCATCCCCGACCCCATGTGACCATACCAGAACCGGACGGCTTAGGCCAAGTACCTATTGACTACAGCTCACGCCCATCACACGACAACCGTATTGTCTTCGTGTGTTGTAACTATTATTAGCACTACAGTTTTCGTATATAAGTAGGTAGCTCTCGCTGTAATACCCCAGCTTCGAGCTAAAGTTTATTAATACCGAACTTCTCTCTTAACTTGCTCGACTAAGAACTTAGTCCGACTCCTTCACTTATATCTGAACTCCACGAGACTCTTGGGTGACTGTCCGAACATGAGACAGCCCGAGTTTACTCTTGTTTGGATCACGTGAGGTTCGGGTCTAACAATATGATGCTCGAAGCTACAAACTAATCCTTTATCACAGTGCTTGCTTTCTATGCGCACACCGTAACTCGGGGGTTCAAAACTTGTATACTAAACCGAGACTACTGCCTACTTATACTACAACCATTGTTAATTACAAATACCGCAGCCATACCCAGGTAAAATAGACTCCTACATACATAGCCCACCGCTGCCGCAGCCTTACTTTGCGTTCGGCTCGGTATTTCCTTCTATAGCATTGTTCCCATAGTGAGCTTGCTAAGGCCCAATAGGTGCACACCGATTTACAAGTCCGAGGGTGTATCACCTCTCGACCACATGTCACTCCACGTCTAGCCCTTCATGCTATGTGTATAATCTTCTAGATTAGTGTCAAGCACACAGTGAGCTCGCTAATTCTGCACAGCAATGGATATCCTTGTCAACCAATCATTTGGTTTACCAGCACTCGGCCGAAGCTCCTATTCAGACCACATGCTAGCCATATCACTTTATCTTATCTCTCGCATGAGGTTTGGTCTGGCCTTCTCAGGTATGGTACATCACTTTTAATTTAGTGAGCGCACTGATCTTTTCAATTACAATCTTCTTTATTCTCTGCTTAAGGGAGTGAGCTCACTCAGTTTCCACGACTACCCATGGCCGAACAGTGTTTTGTGAACTTTCTGTCAAGCATGCCTGTCAAGTACCTGCTGTAACTAAGCTCTGGTTTATGTCTGTCATGTCAGGTGTCACTGGTGCATACAATTATGATGCCCTTGCATACTGGTTATGTATGCTCGCTTATTCTTTAAGTATGCTCGCTCCCCTATACTGTATTACAAGCTATATTTAGAATAAATCGCAAAATTACACAGCTGGTACGTTTGCAGTTGCAACACCAGCTTTAGCCAGCACGGTGGTAACATATGGTCTTACATGAGTTTGGAAGTAGCGTTGTGAATATATTTGAATGCTCTGAATGCGGCATACTGGCTTGAGGTTGTATTGCATTTTCTTCTTTTTAGTGAGCATGGCAGGACTGCTGACAGAATTGGTCACTGCTGTCTTGGCACCCTTGTGATGCTCATTATGGAATTTGCTTCTGATTTGCTATTTAAAGATGAGTTTCAGACTGAGGTCTAGGCATGTCGGAAAAACTTACATTTTTCCGAGTTTGATATACTTCATTCTGGATGGCATGCTTTGCAATAGCCTCAGGGGTATCACCCAAAATATCCTCCTGCATTTCTGGAAGGGGCCATATACTGAAGAACTCGTCGATAGCACTCTTGACATAAGCTCCAATGCGATTTTTGAGCTGTGCAAGATTATAGGCAGCTCGTCGGTCACAGAACAACTGATTTTGCTCTTCAGTAACCCATCTTTTCAGCATCTAGATTGTCATATATTCCAATTAGTCAGATGCTCAGGTGTATTACAACACTTCTGGAACATACCTTTTTGACAATACTCCAAAGAAGCTTATTGTTTATCTGCAGGGCTGTTGGGCCGACTTGCCGCCATGCTGAATCTGCTGACACCCACAAACTGTACAGTTACTCACCTCAATAAAGTCAATGTAGCTTATCAACAACTGATACTTACACTAAGAAAATGGTTACTCAAGCCCCCACAAATGCCCTCACTGACTGCAGTGCTGAGCAGTTGGCTCAATTGATTTTGGTCCTGCAGAGCCTTGGTCTGATCAATTTGGGTATGTGTTTTTCCCAGTGGCTATGTTTTCCTCCTGGGCTAACATCACTTTTTTTGGAATTTAGCTCCTTCCACCAGACCCTCCATGCCACAGGGCAATAATGAGCCCAGCCCCAGCCACGCCATGTCATCACTCAGAGACACAGGTCCCACATTCAGTGGTGGGGGGACAGCTATTCTCGCCACTACCACAGCTACCTCACACACTGGTGGGGCAGTAAAAAAAGGTGAGTTTTATTTACTTCACTTATTCTGAACTAAGATTGCCTTACAGAGTCTACAAAGATCCCTTCGGCACCCAGCAAGGTCGCCAACACTGCCAAAAATGAGGCACCTGGACATGGAAGGTGTCCCCCTACACCTGCAAGCTCGTTGACTGAGCCCATTCGCTCTTCATCCTCCCGATTGCCATGGTATATGGTGATGGCTGGGTATGAGGTAGGTGTTTTCCAGGGATGGTGAGTTCTCCACATCTATCTTTGTGCTCCTTTACTGACTTCATCACCTAGGGACCAAGTGGCACCTTTGGTGCTCGGTGTTTCCGGTGCTGTCTACCAATGCCAACCCTCTCGTGCCTATGCCCACGCCCACTTTGCTACTGCCAGGTCTTGTGGGAACATCTGGGTAATTGCTCCCCCAGAAGATGACAACAAGGATGAAGAGGATGATAGCCACTACTATGAGGACTAGCCTGTTGGGTGGGGGCACTTTTTTTTTAAATTAAATTTTGTTGTTATTTGTGCTGAATATACCTCTTACGCTTGCTACACAAAACGATGAGTGAAACCAGTGAAATTTCCGAAAATACTATTATTATTATTATTGAAAACTAAGCTACTGAATGTACAACACATTGGTAGAGTAGGCCACACGATTTATGAGTCTGAATGAGCACATTGATGCCTTCCATGATACAACAAAGTATATCTTCCAGCCACTTCTGAACCTCCTCCATACAATCCTGGTACTCGTGTGCCTCAGCTAACTCTTGCCTGACTCCAGCAACATTGAGAATCGTGGCTTTGTGCTTATCGACAGAGTCAATCAATTCCCCAATCTTCATGATTCCATCGCATATTTGGCTGTCATCGCCATCCAGAGTTTCTGTGGTAACTGTGGCCATGAATGCTAGAAATAGCCTGTCGGCATATGCATGTGGTTGGTGCTTGATGAGGACCATGAACTCATCGTTCATGTGTGCGATATGTTCAAGCATCATGTTCGCCAATGTTTTCGTAGGCTTAGCATTGCTAGCAAAGAAAACAAAGTATTTATCAGTTACAGAGAGTCGAATCAGAAGTACAGATAAATGTATGAAGGTTGGACAGTCTTCTGGGGCACCACTTACTGAACAGAGGGTTGGGTGTTGCTACAGCAGCTCAATCAGGAGAATCAAAGGAATATAACGAATTTTACATACCTTTGATTGCCACGCTGGGTCTGATGCTTACAACACCGCTCATGGTTGATGCTGGCTTTGTATCTATAACTTTGAATAAGCACAAAACAAAAGAATTATAAGGAATTGCGTACTGTTCATGACACCTAGCACTACTTGCAGTGTGTGCTTGTTGCTGTTCTTCAATTGTGTGGTATTTGCGAGGATGCCCAGTGGAGGGGGTCATCATGGTTCACACTTGTGTTAGTGTAAAGTGATTGACTTGATGCTCTGAACGGGTCGTCGTCTGATGAAAACTCTAGATGACATCTGGGGATGAGAAAACTAGACAGAACAAAAGGTATGGTGAGAGGGAACTGTCTTGTATAATTTTTGGGGCCAGGAAGGGTATGGTCCCTTTGTATTGTTGAATGACTTTCTGCACAGGCATTATACTAATAACCTCCATGCCGCATGCCAAATGGCTACCGGTCTGAGCCATGAGATTCAGATTGGTTGAACCGAGGTCCTAAAATATTCCGGTATCTCCTGACTTGGAAATATGATGGAGAAACCCCAGGAATTGGATTTCACAGCTGCAGTATGTCATCGTTTTGGTAATCACTATAATATAATCTGATCGTTCTCTTTCCCCCTCCTAGACAGGCTTTGGGCATGAAGAAGAGGTGTTTCTCATGAAGAATGCGGCCAGCTTTCATCTCTTCAAAAGCCGCCATAGCTTCTTTGGCAATTTATGGTTGGAATCAATCTGGGAGGTGTTCATTCTGCATTGGCCCCCAGCAGAACGAACTCATAGTGCGCTGGCAGAGCACCGGGAGGTACATGGCCTCCTTTTTCGGGGTCATTCACACTCATACTGGGTGGTAGTGTTATGAATTCTCATGGATATTCACTTTTTCTTTCTTATTAACCAAAGCCCGAGTTATCCCCAACCTCACATGATCATCAGAACCAGAACCGGGAAGCTCAGGCCAGGTAACTATGGCTTGTGCATACCGCATGACTACCATATTGTCTTTGTATGTTGTGACTATTATTAGTAGCATAGTTTTCATATATAAGTAGGTAGCCCTCACTGTAATACCCCAGCTTTGAGCTAAAGTTTATCTATACCGAACTTCTCTCCTAACTCACTTGACCTAAGACCTTAGTCCGAGTCCTTCACTTATATCCAAACTCCATGAGACTCTCGGGTGACTGTCTGAACACGAGACAGCCCGAGTTTACTCTTGTTTGGATCATGTGAGGTTTGGGTCTAACAATTAGCTCAAAGCTTCCCTTCTTTCCTCATGCACGATGCAAGCAAAGACCCATGCAACAAACCAGAGACTTGACCCCTGCTGAGAATCGGACTATGGGTCCTTATCCTGTGGATACATGAAGAACACCATGTCCACCCACAGACATACGAGCTCAAAAACCTTGAGCAGGAGCAGCCCATACCCTGCCCAGAGACTGAAGAGTACATGGGCAAGAGTGACTGGGAAGCTGAAAGAGAGTGTGGATGCACTCATCCTTGGAACCTCCTGACTTTCCTTGACCACCCCTACCAAGCCCGCACACCCGCACCCGAGTACGATGAGGATGCCTCGGAATACACCGCCTCTGTCGCCCAGGTCATCAGGGTCAACACAGAGAGCACCGAGGAATTCCCCACCCACCCCTCTGAAGAGCCCCACCCCCTCAGCCCAGCCTTCATTCCCCACAATGGCACAGCCCTCGACCTCCCAGGACTCTACCAGCAGACCTTCAGCCCCCTCACTGACCCTTGGCCACAGCCACCGAGTTATACCCCCCAGCGAATGGAGCAGCTTGAGCCCCAATGAGAGGGAGAAACTCCTGGCAACTGGTGGCATCGTACCCATCAACTTCGTCCCCTCCGGCATGCAACTATCAGGATTCCAGCAGGCATTGTATACCCCCCCAGCCTCCGAATCAGCCAAAACAGAATTCCCCTCGACCTCGTCCTGTGGGAAACAACAAGCACTGGAAGAGGAAGAGGAAGATGAGACTCTGGAGATGGAGTCGACAACGGAGCCGCTTGGCTCAGCCAGCGAACAGGAATGGCTGGAGGCAGGGGACGATTATCCTCAGATGAGGACGTTCCTAACTGAACAGGAGGACACAGAAGAGTACAACGCTCAGTACGATGAAAGGTATGAGCATATAGTGGAGGAGATTTCATGGCTAGCAAGCCCACTAGGGGCTCAATACATGCAGGCAGAAAGAGAGCAGGACGGAAGTGAGATGGAAAGGTTACAAGTACACGCTGCCCATGAACAGGCGACTTTCATGTTCAATACAGACTTTCCCCTCTACGCCAAACTGCCAATACCCAATTACGATGAGTGGAATCCACCCTTCCCCAAACCGCTCCCAGACTCCCCACCAAAGCCAAAACGGCCAATTCGGCAATCAGGCAGACCCCCGATCCCAAGCACCTCCCAACTATTCACCGGAGCAAAAGAAGAAACCACGGCAGAATGAGAAGCCATAGCCGAAGAATGACAGAGGCTATACCAAGATGTTCTAGACAAGGAAGCCACCCTGGAGATCAACAAAATGGAGATCGACCAGAAGAAGCAAGACCTAGAAGAACTCCAGAGGAAACATGGATTTTCTCCAAACCCTGACAAAGCCCCGCCAGATCTTCCAAACCCCGGACAGCCCGGCAGAGCCCCAGACCCAGACTCGCCTGGAGGAAGGGGAGACTTGTGGTCCCTACCTAGACCCCCACCAGATTGCATGCCCCCAGCACCAAACCCTGGACACCCATGGGGCACAGCAGACACCAATGCCCTATTCCTTGGGGTCAAACCCACCATGATGTGACTACCTGAACTATTTTATGGGAAGCACAACGACATACAACAGTTCTTCCTCCAGTGCGCCCTCTACTTCGAAGTACACCAAGGCTACTATGAAGAATCTCAACGAATCACCTTCACCACCTCCCACTTTGGCGGAAAAGCCCTCACCTGGTGGATCCATCATGCCAAGCAATACCTTAGCATCGTGGAAGGGAGATATTGATTACCCACATGGAGGGACTTTGTCACCCTGGTCCGAAAAGAGTTTGCTGATCCAGCAGTAGAAGAAGTACACGAGCGGTGGATGTATGGACTGCAGATGCAGGACAGGAACACTAACCAATATTTCCAGGAACTGGAACAACAGGCCCAACTCGCAGGTAGATGGGAAGACCAAGGAGAGAAAAGCCATATCGTTGCAGCAGTACAAGCCGGGGTACCAGATGAGTACACCATGGCTGTCACATCCAGAGAAAACATCCCCCGAACCTACTCCCAGTGGAAGCGTCACATAACCCAGATCAATGACCAATGAGCGGTAAAATGGGCCTTTGACAGAACCCACAAGGGATACCGGCCCCAAGATCCCTGAAACTGACAAAATGCTCCCCGCAACAACAACCGAGCTCCACCAAGATATGACAACCACGCCCTGCCACCAAGGAATCAGAATGCACCCCCACAACTGCCAAAAGACCCTGGACTGACAAGTACAAACACAGGAACCGGACCGGTCTACAATGGACAGGGCCAGCCAATGGATATAGACCGACTCCAATGGGAGCGGCGATGCTTCAATTGCCACCAGAAGGGTCATTTCACCACGGACTGTCGACAGCCCCGAAAACCGAGGGACGGAGGCAGAAGGTTCACCCACAACAACAATACACGCTGCGACAATCAAATAGTAGAACAGGAGGGAGAATCAGATGAGGAGAAGACACCCTCGTCCTCAGGAGTCGAGGAGGTAAAAGACAGGGCCGATGAGTAAGCGATTCTACTCGGATGGCCGGACTCTCAAAAGGTGCTTTACATACTGCTGGATGGACTTACCATACTTCTGTAGGACTATCTATCGCGCATTTGAATATACCAAGTTTTTCCACCCTCAGTAAAGCACCCAAGGAATCGCACAACCAGTACAGTATTTTAACTAACATGATGGACCAGGAAGACGAGGACCACCTCACCAAAGTCGAATGGGCCCCGCCAAAGATGTCCTCGAAACACTCTTGGACGGCACCCGACAAACAGAAGCATGCGGCTTCCCCAAAAAGAAGAATCCCTGACCGCAACTAGCTGCAGCAGAGGGAGCATGGAGTGGCAATAGCCCCGGGCGGCAAGACCAAAGGAGCGATCCCTCGAGGAAAACTAACCACAACTCCTGTAGACATGCACCCAAATGCCAGGGACAACTTGACTAAGGGCAGACAGGACGGTGCAGAAAAGTCACCTCCCAGATCAGAACAGTTCTCAACTGACAGGGCACAAGCACCTCATCTGCCATGTGAGACGGGTGGTAGGCTCGCCCAAAACCCGATAAGTCCCCCTCCACTATTCCTGCGCTCAATGCAAAGTCTCTCTAGAAGAAGTACTGGATGATGAAGACAACACATCCTACTGGCGGGCTGCTGCAGCCAAAAATGCAGATGCATGCAGGCCATCCCCGACATGAAAAAGTCCTCCTTTGGAGGCAAGATGCCCAACCCACAGAGCCAAAAGAATGGCTACCAACGGCGGCAATGTCTTGGTGGAAACACCCATGAACCCTAGCAGTTCTAGAAAGACAAAGAAGGCTGAAGAAGAATACAATGAGGATGACGACCCTGAGTGGCAGGCATATCTTCGCGGACACCGCTATCACAAAGAAGGCGACCCCGATGCAACTGACATGAAAGCATACAACAGGTGGTGGATGCAGGTGAAAGAGGATCACAATTGGATGGAACTGAAGACAATCGAAAAAGAGGAATCCGGATACATGATTCCATTTGAAACAGAGCGGACATGGCGAGCAATCAGGCAAGCAACAAGTGCCCCCATTCCAGTCTATAACACCGATGGAACCCGCAACAAGGCAGGAGAAGTCACTCACTTCGTTGAACTACGAATGACCATAGGCGGACATGCAGAACGGATTGACCTAGTGGTCACAGATCTCGGCACAAGAAGAGTATTCCTAGGCCACAACTGGTTAATACAACACAACCCTGTCATCAATTGGAAAACTCAGAAAATCATATTCGGGCGATGTCAATGCCAAAAACAGCTGTTCACCCTACCAGATGCCAACCCAGAAGACAGATGGGACGAAGAGTTGGAAGAAGGAGACACAATACTAGCAGTAGACATGATGGAAGAAATAGAAATCAGAGTGATTCATCATGCAAACGACTTAGCTGCGAAAGCAAGCGAGGGAAAACCAAAAAAGAGCTTTGAAGAAATGGTACCCCCCGACTACTGGGGGTTCCAAGATCTATTCTCAAAAGACAACTTTGATGAACTCCCCAATTGAAAGCCCTGGGATCATGCCATCGAACTCGTCCCCAACACCAGCAATACTCTTGACTGTAAAGTATATCCCCTGAACTGAAATGAGCAGGAAGAACTTGACAAGTTCTTGGATGAAAACCTGTCCACCGGAAGAATATGACCATCCAAATCCCCCTTCACATCACCATTCTTCTTTGTCAAAAAGAAAGACGGCACCCTCCAACCTGTCCAAGACTACCGAAAGCTCAACAAAATGACCATCAAAAATCGATACCCTCTACCGCTCATTTCGGAGCTCATGGACAAACTCAGGGGAGCCAAATATTTCACCAAGCTAGATGTACGCTGGGGATACAACAATGTATGCATCAAGGAAGGCAATGAATACAAGGCCGCTTTCCGAACAAATCGAGGACTGTTTGAACCCACAGTCATGTTCTTTGGACTCACCAACTCCCCCGCAACCTTTCAGTGGATGATGAATGACATATTCCACGACTTGATCGCTGAAGGGAAAGTAACCATCTATCTCAATGACATCCTGATATTTTCCAAAAACCTCCAAGAACACCAGGAGATAGTCCGACAAGTACTTCAACGCCTAAGGGAGCACAAACTATTCCTCAAAGCTGAGAAGTGTGAATTCGAAGTATTAGAAACCGAGTACTTGGGAGTCATTATCAGTGAAGGATCAGTCCACATGGACCCCATCAAGGTCAAAGGCATTACGGAATGGCCCACACCCACCAAGAAAAAGGAGCTACAAAGCTTTCTGGGCTTCACAAACTTCTATCGAAAATTCATCAAAAACTATTCCAAGATAGTACGCCCAATGACCCAACTCACCAGGAACACCCCTTGGAACTGGGGCATGGCCCAAAACCAAGCGTTCCAACAACTGAAGAAGCAGATGGCAGAAGATGTAATCTTAGCATTACCAAAGGAAGATGGAAAATTCAGAGTAGAAGCAGACTCGAGTGAAGGAGCAATTGGCACAGTACTGAGCCAACAGCAAGATGGCAAATGGAGGCCAGTAGCCTTCCTTTCTAAATCGTTGATGATGACAGAAAGGAACTATGAAATATATGACAAGGAACTCCTCGCCATAATGCTAGCACTCACCGAATGGAAACACTATCTCATGGGAGCGGCCATAGACTTCAAAGTATGGACAGACCATCAAAACCTTCAATATTTCCGAAAACCCCAGAAGCTCAATCGCCGACAGGCCCGCTGGGTAACCGAGCTCGCAGAATACCACTTTTCACTTCACCACAAACCCGGGTACCGCCAACCGAAAAGCAGACCTACTATCCCACCAGGATGATCATGATCAAGGAAAACAGGATAACGATGAAATCATAGTCTTGAAACCAGAGCACTTCCGAGCCATGGTCATGCCCACCACACCCAGCATTCACTTGAAAATCAAGTGTGCTACCGAGAGCACCAACAAATGGGACAGAGGAATCTCTGACTCCTTGAACCATGAAAGGGGAATCATGATGGAAAAGGGACTCCTAATGCTGATGGGAAGGGTCTATGTCCCTCAAGATGAAAAGCTAAGGGGGGAGATCATCGCCATGTCCCATGACCACCTAACCGCCAGACATCCGGGAATCGACAAAACCAATGAACTCATTCAAAGAGAATACTGGTGGCCAAAAATCAAGCAGACAATAGAGAGGTACGTAAAAGGATGTGAAACATGCCAACGAGTCAAGAGTAACACCCAAGCATGAAAAGCACCTTTACACCCCAATGCCGTACCTTCCGAACCCTGGACCCACATTTCAGTCGACCTAATTATGGGCCTCAAAGAGTCTGGTGGATACGACACCATCTTAGTCATTGTAGATAGATTTTCCAAAGAAATCATTCCAGTAGCATGCAACAGAACCCTAACGTCGGAAGGAACTGCCAAAATCTTCCGCAACAAGGTGTTCGCTACTCACGGAATGCCCAGAACCGTAATCTCTGACAGAGGCCCTCAATTTGTCTCAAAATTCATGACAGACCTCTACAGAATTCTCCAAATTACCCCCAATGCATCAACAGCCTTCCACCCCCAGACAGACGGGCAAACAGAACGAGTCAATCAGGAAATCGAAAAATATCTAAGGATATTTACTAGATACCAACAAGACAATTGGCATGAATGGCTTGCTCTTGCAGCATTCGCCCACAACAACCGGAAGCACTCTGCCACAGGACAGAGCCCCTTCTTCACTGTTTACAGACTCAACCCCCAAGTCGTCCCAGAAACAGAACGCCATAGCCCATTCACCACCAACCCCGCTGCCAGAAACTTCGCATTGCAAATGCAGAAAATCCATAAGCTGTGCCAACAAGCTCTGGAAGAAGCAGCAGCAAAGATGAAGACCCAATATGACAAATGAAAGGGCAAAGCCATTGCATACAAGAAAGACAACCTAGTATGGCTCGACACCACCAATCTCCACCTCCCAAGGCCAAAGAAGAAGCTAGACGACAAATGAGTCAGCCCATTCCGAATCCTAGAAAAGGCAGGCACTTCTGCATACAAGCTCAAATTACCACCGCACTGGCGAATTCACCCCCGCTTCAACGAAAAACTCCTGACCCCATACACACCTCCAGCATTCCCAAATCAAGAACTTCCACCACCACCGCCACCAGATCTCATTGAAGATGAAGAGCAGTATGAAGTCGAAGAAGTCCTCGACACTCAAACCCGAAGGGTAAGAGGAAAGAGGGGCCAACCTTCTCGACTGGTAACCGACTATCTAGTAAAATGGGTAGGCTGGACTAGAGAACACAATGACTGGGTCACTGAAGAAGACATGGAGAATGCCCAAGAATTGATTGAAGAATATCAACAAAGCCAAGTGGAACATGGAAGAGTAGTAACGGTCAAAGCCATTGTAAACCCCAAAGCGATAAAAGCCATTGTGGGACACAAATACAAAGAAACTGGAAACAGGACATGGGAATACTTCTACACAGTCCAACAAAGCGACAGGAAGAAGATCCAGGTCCAAAACCCAGATGGAGAGGCATGGCAAGAGTATATTCAGGACTATTGGACAGCAGTAAATGAAGAACTAGAAGAGATGCTGGAGCCCTAATGGCAGTCGGGATGACTGCCTTAACGAGAGGGTAATGTTACAAATTCTCATGGATATTCACTTTTTCTTTCTTATTAACCAAAGCCTGAGTTATCCCCAACCTCACATGATCATCAGAACCAGAACCAGGAAGCTCAGGCCAGGTAACTATGGCTTGTGCATACCGCATGACTACCATATTGTCTTTGTATGTTGTGACTATTATTAGTAGCATAGTTTTCATATATAAGTAGGTAGCCCTCACTGTAATACCCCAGCTTTGAGCTAAAGTTTATCTATACCGAACTTCTCTCCTAACTCACTTGACCTAAGACCTTAGTCCGAGTCCTTCACTTATATCCGAACTCCATGAGACTCTTGGGTGACTGTCCGAACATGAGACAGCCCAAGTTTACTCTTGTTTGGATCATGTGAGGTTTGGGTCTAACAGGTAGTGTGTTTGACAGGGCCTACATTGGCTACACGAACGCATCAATCTGGAAACATGCCAAACCGAGCAGGTGAGCATCCAGTTTCCTCAAGTCTACTACCCTGGACCCTTAGAACCACAGTGCACGACTATCAAGCCCCTCAAATCCAGCCAACCTCTCAACATTGTGCCTCCCCCCCAATTTAACACCAAATGGTGTGCTATCCATGCAGCCAAACTCGCCGTCAAAGCCCAACTTCATCATTTGAGGTTGTCAGAGGAGTGCCATATTTGTAGACTGGCTCGAAGTGCTCATATTCGGCAGCATTGTTCAATCTAGCTTATTGACTTCATGTAGTTTATCACATATATTCAAAGATTTAATTCATTGATTGAGTGCTATTAAATGAGGCTTTTTTAAAGTGGTACACCCTGCTCAACAAGCTCATGAAGCTCCACTAAATACTCCATCATTAAGTTGTCCTCCAAGGGTCCTTGAGAAGGGGTGTTGAACCCTAACCAAATTTGTTCCAGAAATTTGGTAAGATAGTGGACAATGCCCTGGCAGATATTTTGATCAGATCGTCATCTAGAAATTGACAAGGTGACATGATGTACCTCCTTGCGATATTGCATGATCTGTCCCTCCCTGTTCTCATCCTCATCTTCGTGTATCTCAGGAAACAATTTGAACCATACATTGAATAGGGCTGCACAGAACTGGCAAACCTCATGGTTGATGACAGCTCTCTGAAAGGTAGGTAAGATGGACAGGATGTACCAAACATGGGCACTGTCAAACACCATGGAAAGGGGAGGCAAAAGGTTGATGGGTCTAGAATAAAGATTAGGTTGCCTTGACTATGGAGATTATGCTACTGAACTCAGCAACGGAATCAAGGTGGTGAACCATGGACCGTGGAGTCTCGTGGACCAATGCATACATTTGTCTCACTCTATGTATAGCATTAATGAAATCATCAAAAAAGTGATGCCTACTCACCTTTGGCACATGTGGATACAATGATGCCTTGAAACCGGCAGGCAAAAAAAATTATAAAAGGATGTATCCATGAGGCCTGGATATGCCATTTCCTGCCGATGGCTGTGCTTCATGCTCCCAAGAAGAGGCGGTGCCGTGTGGGATGGAACTCTCACACGATCGAGCTCTATGCAGATTCTTCGGATGTTCGTCTGGCTTCACAACCTCACCATCATCAGTCATGGTCTTTTCCTGCCACAAGAGGAGCTAGTTCATCTGTTAAACAAAGAGTTGTCCACCTGCCTATCTCACCGTGCAAGAAATCATCAAACTCTGAAGGGAACAATGACAAAATTCCACATGACTATGACAACGATGCACAGGCTTATTCCTACCATCTCGATCTGCAGGCGTATGCCCTCACAATGGCCAGAGATATGGAGGATGCCGCAATGGCCCCTCATAAGTGGGTTTACACAGTGAGTAATCAGAATCTGTCAGCATGTTCAGCACATGATAATTAATACATATGTAGTACAATCCCCTCGTGTCCTTCAGCTCACACATAGACTTGTTTCTCACAGAGAGTTTGAGGCATGAAGGATAAGGAGATGCCATCTCTCAGCCTGGCTGTCCTGGAATCGTGTGTGAGAATGATGATTGGTCTTATCAGTGCTTAACATGCCAAGACACTAGATTGTTCTGTCAGTCATGCATTGTAAGTGCACACCGGTGTTCCCCTACCCATATCATCCAGGTGTGTGTACTTGTTCTTGTCCAAATTTCTTACTGACATTATTCTAGCACTGGAATGGTGATTATTTTGACAAGACTCTGCTACAGAACCTTGGTTTGCGATATCAGGTGGGTCATTTAGTAGGCAAAGCATGTCCTCATCCATGGCCAGCTTTTGGCTCTCAGTTTACAATTATCAATACGAACAGGATTCACAATGTGGCTCTGGACTTCTGTTATTGCCTGCAGGAATGTCCTCTCACCATTCAGCTGCAATGTGCCTGGCTCTTTCCAGGAATGGTAAAGGAGCCTCGCACAGTGGTCACTGTTGCCGCCCTGGAACAGTTTCAGATGTTGACATTTATGGGTAAAGTGTCGGCATACGAGTATTATCATTCTTTAGCTTGCCTCTCTGATAATACTGGCACAAAAACACCCCCCATATGTATTGATTACTTAGTATGTACTATTTACTCATACATCAATGCTAGGATAATTTTGAGGCCTTTATTTGTATTGTTAGGGAGTGGTCTTTCATCAGGCTGCTGAAACGAGCCAGAATCAGCAACAATGCCAGTGGATGGGAAGCGGCAAAACCTGCATCTTGCACAGTGGAGTGCCTCGCTTGTCCACATCCAGGTATAAATATATATACCTGTCAAATCTGATCCCAATTCATAAGTCTTCAATTCCTGCCCAGCCTTTTTGAGATTTGATCAGTATCATAGACCTATGGCTTGGGAGGATACCCTCTTTGTCGGTGTCAATGCTAATTTCAAGTTGGAAAGATTTGAGGTGTCGAGTGAGGAAAAGGATCCTGGGCTGGGACAGGCATTATCATATTTCGTGGACATGAAATCGTTCAAAAATCATCTGTTGAATTTTGATAAATGTATCATCCAACCCCGGAGCACCTGCAATGACCATGAAGCTGCAAAGGGAGATAAGAAGACTCGGGCCTGATTGCAAGCTTTGGCAGCAAGCGGAGTTGGTGGTGTCGTTTGCACGTGTCATGAGCTCAAGCTTCCTCTGTCTACAGTAGATCTTCGAGTGGGTGAAACGTATGTATTCATATCTTTCCATGACTATTACTGATTCATCTCAATACTAGACAAGTGGAAATGGATTATGGTTGGCTTTCAGCTGTCAAGTGATTCAGCGGCATTCCAAGGATCGTGACAAGCTATGATATTGCCTGTCAATGGTCCATCAACCTAGAAGACCGCATCAAGGTTTATGGACCCGATATGGCCCCTCCACTCTGTAACATGCTATACCTAGTCCCCAAGTTCCATCTCCCAGGGCACATCAAGGCATGTCAAGAAAAATATTGTATGTCTTTTCATATTCATGTCAGGAATAACAACGGCAAGGCTCCTGAATGGAGTTGGGCAATATCAAATGGTGTGGCTGCGTCAACTCAGGAGATGAGTCCTGGTCATCAATGGGAGAAACTGGATCAGCATTTTGGTGATGTCAACTGGCAGAAGAACGTGTCAATGGGTATGACATTTCCACAGCTGAATTGTATATGACTAATGAGAGTGAATCATAGGAGATTCACTGTTACAAAAAATCAAAGATGCCATCCCAAACGCTGCTGAGTTCGAGAGTCAGTTTGAACGGTTTACAACAACCCTACCGATGGATGACGTTGCGAAGTGGACTGCTATGGTGGAGGCCTGGGAGGCTGACAGAGAGAAGTTCAATCCCTTTGCTTGGATGGTCGCTAGTAAGTGGAATTGTGTCATCCTAGTATTCAAATGTCACAAACAATCATGTTAGGTAAATCCAAGGCAGCAATGCGGCTTCAATTAGCTCATGAAGATGCCCAAGATGAGCGTGCCAGTCTCGAAGGTGATCAACTATATGTAATATCACTGAAGGATATGATTGCTCAAGGTGTTCAGATCGAGGTGTCTCAGTAGGTGGTTCCAAAGGCTTCGTTAATGAACTTATTCATTTTCTTATAGACAAAGAATTGCTAGAATAAACAAGGAGCTAGGAGAACATTCAACAGACCTACAAAGAGCCCAAGTTCTCAAGAAGTCAAATCAGCTACATCACAGGGTCGAGTCTTGGTTTGTCCAGCAAGAAGTTCACATGCCCATTGTCCACAGCCTGCGGATCTGTGATAGTGAGGGTAATGGTCCCTCTGTCCCTGCTTACTCACAACCACTGTACCTCCTGTCAACCATATTACTCCACCATTTGTGTGATGACATCATTGTACATGCCGAAGCTCGATTATGCATTGGGCAGGGGTTTGATCTCCTACATACTCTTCGTGGACACTTGTTGGCACTGGCAAAAGGCTATAAAGACGCTGATGCTACAACGCTCACCCAAAAGGAGCAGCTAAAGTGCCACAAGACAACAAGAGATCTCAATGCATGCATCACCCAAGCAAAACACTATTATCGGGATGTTCAGCAACACTTGATGACCCTTTCAGCAAGGATGATGGACTATTCTTGGCAGTCGCAATTATGAGTTCTTGAGGATTCAGATGTTCATCAAATAGCCAATAGCGCTGAAGAGCTGCCTGCATGCACAAGCTAGAAATGCAACAGAGTCAAAGAGACTGATCACACCCACACCTAACACTACACACACAAACACACTCAAGTTTGTTGGGGGATTCTGATGCGATAGAAGTAGCGACACAAAGAACTGTATTCTCGATATCTCTAAGATACACGTATAGCAATAGTGCTTGTATTGTATCTAGACTTCTCTAAGTCTAAAAGCTTTTCTCAAACAAGAGGAGTGACGTTTGTCACTTGGCCTCAAGGCAAAGGGGTTTAGCAACAACTCTATATGTCGATAGACATAACCACAACTCTTCTAAAGTCGCGTGCTATTCAAACAGCCACAACGAACAACAGAACTAACCACTAGACACGACTCAAAGCACAGCCCTCCAAGCAGAAACTGATACACTAACACAATCCACACAAGCCACAGGGTCTAAACCGATCGTAGATCCACAGGGTTCCAACCTATGCGATCCAGAGAACACAAATTAACACAGAAAACCCCATCCGACAAGCCAAAGGGTTTGAACCTTTGCCAACCTGTGGAAATACAGAAAGCAAGCACTAATCAGACCAAAGGGTTCGAACCTCTGCTGCCTGTAGCGCCTTGTGTCACACAAGAACCTCAAAGAAGTGAGAAAGTGTCTACACTGACACTCAACTCAAATTCTCTATAGGAGCACAAGTCAAACGATGACCGAAACCTATGCACAAAGTGCTGCATTAACTTTCTTTGTCTAGTGCGCTACTCAATATCACACAATAAGTCTCAGCTAAGGTCTATTTTCTCTCGCTCGAAGCTACAAACAACTCCAAGTGCTAGAGTGCATGGCAGAAAAGCTTTGCACTGTTACACCGGGGGTCCGAAACTTGTACACTACTTCTATACTACTGTATTTATACTTTCTGTGATCTACAAATTAATACAACCGATTATAGTATTATTTCTTCTGCGGCCTTCCATCCCTTGTGTCCCGTGCATGCCACATGAGCATGCCATCACTTGGCACTTAGTCAAACATCCGACTCGGACCCAGACTTTGTAGCATGCATGGTTGTGATGTCGGTTAACACTGCACCCAGTGATATGTCATGTTTCCAGTTATATCCTCAGAGATATCTCTTATCAAATAAGTCCCAATTTGACTTATTCATATTTCTCTAAGTGTCTCTGTCATTTGTGATGACTTAGTATTTGTCTAGGCCTTGCGCTCTTCGGCCGAAGTGAGTCTTCTCAGTTTTATTTGTCTGTAGCCATTATATCAATATGCACGCAAGTTGCCAGTCAATCCATGCCTTGTGTGTCATAGATCAATGTCTCTCATAGTTCATCTAGTATCACACATGTCTCTAATTATTATTTTCTGATACCCACGCAATGTTATCTTGGTGCTGTTAGTATCAAGCACTGAGCTCTCATACTTAGATTGACCTTATCTAGTATCGCTCTAAGCTAGAGCATGTGCTCTACCAATAGTCACTTCCAATATTCATTGTACTTATTTAATATCATTGCACTCTTGGTATATTCTCTCTTATTGCATTTGCAGACTTCTATTTTAGGTATGCAATGCCTGATAATGCAAAATTACACATGTAAACGCCCTGGGGGCATGTCAGTGCAGTGGGGGCTTTCGACACGGAGCAAGGTATGTCTTGGATCTGGTATGCTGCCCATCTGGGTGATGTGCCTGGTGGCATCAATGAGTGTATGTCTGCTTCCTTTTTTAATTTGTTTCGGTCGGTAATTGGGCTTGTAGATTTGCGAATAGAGTGGTGCAAGGCACGCACTCAGGCGCATCGCTGGAGGGAGGAGTGTAAGTTAGTAAATGTGGACATGCAGCATATCAAGCGTACCCTTGAGTACGACACCAATTTATGGCTCAGCTGAGCCAAATCTGGGATGGAAGGTGGGGCATTCGTAATGGCCGGAGAAGGAGCAGCAGCATATGCAAAACGCCAAGCTGCAATACATGTCACCATCCAGTCAAGCTTTGAACACAAATGGCACTATGTTGAGGATTGGATCGTGCTAGGGGAGACTGATGAGACTGTCCCATTGGATGACAAGAATCCTTTCATTTGATAGTATATTGAAATGTTTTGCATAATAAATAGATTCATATGACATACTGACATGAACTACACGACAGTAAAATACGATGACAAGAGTGAAAAGCTTACATAATAGTTACCAATGTTTTGATAGTCATATGTTTAAAACAGCGCCGGGGGTAACCGACATGGCAAATCTCATGGGTGCACTGCCACGAGATTTGTACCTGGCTTTGCCAGATCTTGCATAGCCCTCGGCGCAATCCAATAATTGTTTTAGGGAGGAGTCAGAGACTGAGGCATGGGAGAGGCGAGCTCGTCATGATCAACAGCGATGAGGGCATTTAAAAGGATGGTAGGGAGCGAGGTGCTATTTTGGGTACCATGGTAGGGGATATATCAAAGTGTGACAGTAGAATCCATCCATTGATACATCTTTGTTTACAGTTTAGAAGCGTCAATGATATATCATTCTGCTATGGGCTGGTGTGATATTTTGGTGATATCCTGAAGTGTGAGCTGGGCGATGAGCACAGACGTTGCTTTGTCTGTCTTCTATCATGGTGGCATTGGAGGAAGCAATGGCCAGTGATCTTGAGGATCTTACATGCCTTAATTGATGGATGAACATGTTCCTTGGCGCTTAGGTGCTTGCATGATGACATCTCCTTCCAGATCTCCTCATTCATCTCAATGGTCTGTGATCCATGCTCAAACACAAAGAACAAAAATCTAACAGTCTTTATTTTCTTATAAGCATCTATAGGCATGCATTGTCACAAAGAGTATGGTGAATGAGGCCAAGATAGAGAGTTTGATACTATCAGTGGATTCAGGTAGACTTAAGAGCTTTGAGTACAAGAAAGGTAGTTACATAACTTGGCAAACTGTCAGTGCGGCAATGCTACCTGACACACCTGGCGGCAGAAGCAGGACTGGTAAGACTGGTTTTCCATCCATTCCACTGGGTATCGGAAGGCCCAAAAGGAGAAAAAGAATTAAAAAAGAAAGATTTAGTGTGCCAAATTGGGCGACTACTGATGTTTGTTTGTTCATGTTATATTTAAAGGCCTATACCAATCCCTACTCGTACATTTGACTCCTTGCTGCCATTTACCTTGCTATACACTCATTTAAGTCTCTACTATAGCACATTTTCTCCCTCCATCAATGCCTCAACATCCCTCAAGTCTCCCACACCATCGGCAAGGCACAGTACATACTTTCTGACACCGCAAAATGTCACTACCCCCAGGGCAAAATGCATCATGGCAATGTCGACAGCTGTGCATTTTACAGTGATAAGCCTTGAGGCTCTGTGCGCTCTGAAATCATGGACACACATAATAATTTATCGATGTTCTCCCATGCACAGCCTTTCAGTAAACCAATCGTGGCAAGGCCAGTGCAGGTCGAATCGTAGCAAACCACTCAATGCACATGGCTATGCAAACCTATGACGCACTCCATGAACTGATAATTAAATAAACATATCCGGTTCAAACGGATATCGGCCCGATCCCTCCAGGTGGCTGAGCCGTAGGTCCATAATGGTATTACAAGTCTAGACCAATCACATGATACCAACCATACAATCATATGGTATGCCTGCACGAAGGTGGTGCATGGCTAGGGCCTCATAATGGTTAATGGTTGAAAGCATATGGGTGCATTCCAATAAACATTTCGGCTTCGTGAAGTCACATTCCTGATGACTGCGCAACCAATAATGCTGAGTAAAGGGCCACTTGCCGCTACAACTCATTAACAAAGGGACTGTTAATATACCACACCACTCAGTAAGATTGTAGATAGCAGGATAATATTGTTACAAAGTGTTCATGAAGCTCACTAATAAATTACTGTGGTTACCAAGGCTGACAGTAGCAGCTTACGAACTGGTACAAGAAAATTAGTATAAAAACCAGAGTGTATTAGCTAGAACAATAGAATACGCTCAGGAATTACTCCCCCACACAATAGTCCTTAAGCCTTCGAAGCTAACAAGCTTAGAAGACCCCCCTTACAACGTCCATGTCAATACACTAGTGTTTTAAAACGGTCTTCGCGAACCATAAAACACTTGTGTGCCATATTAAATTGTTGCTTTGTTAACACTCAGCTTTCATCCTTAAACCAAGAAGGCAATAGTTCACCTTCATTGGCATTCTCACACCTCTTTTCCATTCACCAGAAGACTTCAAAGGGTAATCCGTAGATAGGATTATTGCACTTTAGTTTCTAACACCAACAGAATATACTTTCGCGAAGTGAAATTATATAATAACTCATAGCTCTTGTATAGGAACTAGCGACTGGAACCGTGATAGGATTCCAATACCTCATACCCACTCAGTAAACACCCAAGCTTGCGATTCACTTCTCTTCTTGAAGTACTTCACGCATAGACCTTGCTTCGCAAAGCTATAATTCGCAGCATAACACCCAGTAGCCTTGAATAAGCTATGATCTTAGGACCTACAGTCACTGCATGGAGGTGCCCAACTAGACTCGCTAATAACCTGCCTTCAGATTCTGTGAAGGATTATATTTGCCATTCAGGTGTAGTGTTTTCTGCCCACAGGAGTCTTTAGGTTCATCAACAGTGTTTCCTCTCCTCACTGGGCACAGTACATCTTCTTTTACTCTCATTTTCTGTGTATATGTGCTGATGACTGCTGGAATCACCATTTCCAACAACTATGGCCATGGAATCCGATGGAGGCTCACTAGGAGGCTCATCCAGGGATGGTTCAGTATGAGATGCTGAAATTGGTGGAGGAGGACTTGTAGGAGGCTCATTGACTATTGCAGGGTTAATTGCAGGGAATGGAATCAATTGCAGTGGGCTGCTGCCTGTAGGATAGGAGGATATCAATGTATCAGTAAATCGGGATGAATGTGAAGCAGTGGGGGCTGTCAAAATTGATGAATTCAGAGGTAGTGGCTGTTCCAAATCTATTTCAATCATGCCTCGACTTGGGTGGGTGAATGATGCATCTCCAGCCAAAAAATCTGGAAATGGAAGATCTGCAGCTGCAAATACTTTGCTGCTGCGACATACTTCTTCAAGCCCATCGGATATCAACTCTTCTGTTGCTCAGACATTGTTTGCTTTCTCCCATGATTTAGAATATGCAGCTAGAACCTCTGGTGAGACATAGACACGCTCAGTTCCATCTGCTGTCTGGTTCCATTCCCGAGCAAATGCCTCATAATCAACTTTGCCTTTACCTTCAGTGCTTGCCTTCACAGAGAAAACACATATCTGAGCAAAGAAGTAACAGCGAGCTTCTTGAGTGGTTGGAGGAAGTACAGGCAGAGCTAAACCCTGTTGTTGTTGCAGCCAGTTGTTACTTGCATTGAGTTTGTATGCCTTGGAAGCTTCATCGTTGTATGATGCCGTACCAAAGTGAATCTGCAGTGACTCTAAGGAGTAAGAATATCAGACACAAGAGTTTAGACTTAAAGAACCTATAAATACCTGGAAACAAGCAAACCCCAAATTGTTCCATTGTTCTCTCATAAAGGTCACCATTGATCCAATCAGAATAGGATGATGCACCCTTTACAGTATCAGAGAGGTAATTCAGAAGAAATGATGTTCAGTTGATCAGGCCAAGATCATGATGATAGCTCCAGTCAACATCGCATGTATGCCATGCATAAGCCTGCATCAAAAATTTAGCTATGGAATTAATAATTTAAACTTTGCTTCACCTGGAGATTGTACCATGTTCAGTGATCAGTTAGGCAGTTGACAGTGAGACATGGACCAGCTTTGAGGCATAATATAGTCAATATTAGAATAAAATCTGTAATATAAGCACATACCATGGAGAGCACTAAATTTCCTGTAAATATCACCATGTGGACCACCTTCAACCTTATTTGTTCCCCAAGTACATCTCCACTTTTGTATTCCATATTGATCAGTTCCAGCTTTCTCATACAGGACAATTCCCAGGTTATCAGAGAGATATCCCTCACAAGCCAAATCCAGTACAGCATATGCCTTTGCCCATGATTTTTTTGAAAACAAGGGTGCTCCAGTTTTAGCATCAATAGCCCTTCCAAAAGTCTCAAACACATGCAAAAGAGATGGGACCAGAACACTAGGTGGTGGAACATAGCATGGTGTTCATTCTTCAATAAATTGGGGATTCCAAGCAAGCATTTTGTCAAAGGTGAGATTGAAAAATTTTTGACACACATGATCAACTCTCTCATGTATAAGAGGATCCCACTGAAGTAGATGATCATGCATACTACGGAGAAATCCTGGCCAAGCACCATGATGATGTGGAGTTGGAATCATTTGGAATGCATGAAAGATATCCTTTTTGATAGTTTGATATGTTGATTGTAAATCAGGTGGAGATTGGACAATTTAGTGGAACAATTCAAGACCAGGAAGTTTGGATAAGCCTGAGTCATCAGTATTCTTCAAGAAAGACATGCTTGAATTATGAGTGCGTTTTTGACCTGGGAATAATGATTAATATTGGGATATGGTTCAATGTACAAAGTAAAACTATACCTTTTGGTACAACTGATGCTTCATAATTGGCTTGTAACATTTGTGCTGTCAAATTACTTGATGAATTGGTGAAGTCCTCCTGAAGCTGTTCATGATATGATTCATCATCTGATTCATCACTGTCTGATTCCAGTCCAGGCTCTATATCCAGTGGAAGAACAGGCTCTGTAAATGGCACAGGCTCCTGTATATTGATGGAAGATTCCATAGCATCAGCATCATGCTGTTGTTCTATAAGCAACAATGAAAAGAAATAATATTATTATAACGTACCACATTACGATTGTCAAATATTAGGAGAGATGTTGTTGTAACCATTGAAAAGCTTGATGACATTGATGCCTCTTGCAACTGCCCAAGAGTAAATGCACCTAGCTTGGTCCTACTATTCTTTGATGCTGAATGATGATTTATTGAATGATCAACATGAAGCACAGCAGCAGCAGATGGTTTGAGAAGGGTGTCAATATCAACAACAACATGGTTTTGGTTTGGAACTTTGACATGAACACCCTTGAATAGCGAAGATTGGTCTGCAGAAATTTTTCCATATGCAATGATATCACCTCCTTCTTGAATAAGAAGAGCTATGCGGGACCCTGCTGGTGTATTGATAGTGACATTGTTGAGCAGTGGTGACTCCAACAATTTCTCAAAAATGCAGCAGGATGCAAAAACATCAGTTGCAGCATACTGAATCAAATCAGGTCTGAGCTTTCCATCTTCCCAGTGCTCACTTTTTCGAACTGCATCCTCCTTTGAAAGATATCTCTCTAATGTCTTTTCAACCAATGCATCAAGACTTCCACTCTCCTTCCAGTGAATGGCACCTCTCTGGATAGCATAGTCTTTAAGATCAATAGTTGCAATCAGCTTTCCTGAAAGCTGTGGGAACTGCTTTTTAAGCCATGTCATATCTCCTTTGATGCCTGAGCCTATTTTAAATATGCGGTTGGATACTATTATGTGAAGGAGAGATGGTGGAAGAGATTTCTTATCAAACCGATAAACCTAAAAATATAAAAGATTAAAATTTATAGCCATCACAATTATATAATATACTGTACCAGTATGAGAAAAATCTCAGGTGGGTCCTGATGGGGTGCAAGTTGAATGATAGAGACTCCAAGAGTCCTTGACATGTTCCATTCTGCATCAAAACTTATGCACAGAGAGGCATCTTCATCAGCATCAAGTGGGGCCATTAATGAAGACATAGTACTCTCAATGATTGCAACAGTGGTAAGAGTGACCAGACGCAACATTGATGGAAGCTCAAATGGAGTCAAACCATGAGCCTCAGCAATGGGTGTGAAATTTTTTGAGAGCATTGGAAATACAGAATTTATCAGATATTTGTCCTATAGATCAGAATAGCTGTTTTAGAAAAATACAAGGCCAATTATAGAATTTTACCTTCATAGGATCATCTGAGAAAACAATACATGGGTTATTGTGCCCATATCATTTTGCAGACTCTGAGATTCCTGTCAGGGGACCAATGCATTCTTCATGAGCCTTAGTCAGAGTCAATGCTTAGGACCGAATATAGCGAGAGGTCATGCATGTCCACATCGCACCAAAAACATTAATGCCTTCAACTTTAGCAATATGCTTGTTGACCTGCAATAAAACAGTTTAAATAAACATAAAGATGTTAATATATAATTGTATCAAGTACAGACCTTGTGTGAGTCATCAATAGCCAGTTGGTCTGGTTCAAGTAACAATGTATGCTGATTGGCATCAGCTTCATCCAGTTCAACAGCCTTGTTTAACATAGCCGCAAGATAGTGTTCACCAGGAATGAAGTCACCATAGCCATCTACATCACTGAAATTTCCAATTGGAGGAACCTTCATGGAGGCATCCAGGTAACTGCACAAGTCAGCTGCATTGGCTGCTTCTCGAGTCTGGACATGCTCAAAAAGTGACTCTAAATACTGGAGTTGTATGACATTGAATCAACAGGTGTGCATTTCAAACAGTAGTGAGCAAACACCAGATGGTCCCATCTTATGCTGATTACTAACACAGAGAGTGCTAATAACATTGCATGACAGGCCTATTTTGCAGGAGAGTACAGCAGGAAAGGCCAAACGCACATATGGAGGTAATGAGTTTAGAAGATGTGGGCTCCACCCATGAAAATGTGACAGACAGCCCTGCCAGCAATAATATGCCCATGCAATGATGTAGAATGAATCTTCAAGGTCTACAACACGACGAGGTGGTAGTGCACCATTCTTTTCAAGGGGTTTACCGCAGTTGGGACAGGATAATACATCAACAAAAAAATGTACAAGCCAAAGCAGGATGCGTGGGCAGAAGAGAAAGGTGGGCTCAAACTGATGCACAGAGAGAGACATGATTGGTTCTGGAGAACAGATCCAGAGTGTTGGTGGTGCATAAGGCTTTGACTCTGTGAATGTTGGTGGTTGGAGCAGGACCTTGCCACCATTTTTATTGTGGATGAGTGGGTGTATAATGGTAACAAAGTACCGGTACAGCCAGTCTTGCATATATTTTGGCTTATTAAACCATGCTGATGGAAAATGTCTCAATTTTTATGAAGAAACTGAGTCAAAAGTAAGACATACCTCCAGATTCATCACCTGTGTTATGGCTCTGTGCTGCTGGTTCATTCCCAGTATTGCGATACACATGTGAGGTCTCAGTCTCATTTTGGGAGTCCAAGTCATCATCTTCATCACTCTCAGCATCCGAGAGGGGTCCTGCAAGTGGATTAAAGAATGGTTCTATAAGGGGATGTGAGTATCCTATGTTGTGACAAAAAAAAAGTTTGTACGGCTCAGGGGATGATTCGCAGCTTTCCGCAGGTCTCTAAGACGTTTCTGGCATGCAGTTGCCTCTGCTTTCAATCGTTCAAGCTCTGTGTGAAGAGGCAGCCAGAAAATCAGGAAAAACTCCGAAATTGAATGGAGAATCCACTTACTGGCTATAGCATCACTTTCTGCCTTATCCAAACCCCTTAGAAACTCCTCTGAGTATTCCTCCTCTTCAAATTCGTATTCATCATCAGCATCCAAGTCTACAGATACCACATACAGTGGGTAAAATATCTGAACTCCAGAATAAAACATACTGACCAATTTCCTCCTGGGATGGAATATCTCGTGTCTTTGGGGGCCGGCTTCGCTTTGGAGCACCTTCTGGTCTTGGACCATCCCTCACACCACTTGGACGTGCCATGCTGTAGGATACAGAGCCTAAAAATCGAAAAATGCGAGCTATTTATGAAAGAAATGCTTTCAGCATGTGTATCTTCATTAAATGACTAAATAAAACATACCAGACTGACACAGACAAGTTACTATGGTAGTAGAAACTCGTTAATGCAAGTAGGGACAGAATACACGATGGGAGGAAAGAAAGAACGGTCGTGCGGAAGAATCTCGGGACGATGGCAGATAACAATAGGGGCTGATGGCAGATAACATTGGCAGGGAATTGCGTCGTGAGTGAATAGTGTTGTGCCCATTGCATTTTTTACCACGAATTTTTACTACATGGTTAATACAACTATATTCAATTTATACATACAAAATTCGTGAGCTACAATGAAGAAACGACGCCGAAATAAATTTTTCAATGCGTGGAAACTACCTGCCCAATATGGGCATGGCAGATAACATGGCAGATAACATGCGTGGGAACCCAGTGGAACCGGCGGTAAACCGTAAGACTTGTGAGAGAGAACCTGCGAGTTTCTCACACAGAAACCCCAGGTAAATCTTCAAGCCTCCATCAAGAACCCCCCGGCGATATCGAGGAGACTATATAAAAGAACTGCAATAGTTGAGTTTCGTGTACACTACGCATCCCGGATTGGAAGACCAGAGAATTGGAGTAGTATACATACGTAAGGCTTACCAAAACGCGCTGAGACTACAAAGCCATTGAATAATTGAATAAAGGACTTCCAGTATACATCGACATGATACAACACGTAGTAGTTAACAATAAGTAGGTCTCGACGACAGGTCGGAGGATTTTGTCATTTACAATTTTTGTGCAATACGGTCCTCGATTATCTGTGCGATGGTTGGTCCATGGACTGGTATATGGTTTCCTTGAAATCCAGAGGGATAGTCAACGCCTGGCTTATTCGCGTGCGTGTGGTAACTAGTGCACAGCATATCAGCGAGTTGAACAGAAGAAAACGGAACTTAAATTATGACTAACGTATCGTTCCAGACCGCGACGTGCGATATTCCCAGAGCGCGTGTTGTCCACTGATAATCATGCGCAAATCCTCCTGGATAGAAGATCTCAATCACCGTGGACACCTTCGTAGGAGGCATAAAGAGTAGATGTGTCAGTCCGTTGCCGTGAACTCCAAGCATAATTGTCGTCCGGGCGGCAGCATGCACCTGAGCGTCCTTCGACATCTGCTCAGCATACATGATATTGAATTCCCAACCCTCGTCCTTCTTCCTCTCGACGAGCTCTTCCAGAGCCGTTACCAACGAGTTATGGGCATCGTCCGTGAGCCTCCTCCTCTCCGTGTTTTGCCGGCTGATATACGTGATCACGACCTTGTCCGGCATTGGAAGGTCGTCCCCATCAGGCCTGACGACGTCCAGACCAGAGAACCTTAACACGGACGCACGAATGGGCTCCCACCATCCGCCGACTTTGGTACCCATAAGCCGTGACTGATCGCGCATATACTCCCAGGCTTCGGATGCAATACGTTGAGTCTGACTCCCACACACCGCACCACGATGGGAAACACTTCGATCAGTGAGGAGGACGAGTGGGAAATGCCATGCACGATCAACAGACGATCCCGAGGTTGCGGCTATTCGGTCCTCCCAATCCTGCTTATCTTCAATGGCGACCGAGGGGAACGCAGCGCGCATAAAATACGCGTTAAATCCAGGGCGATCGCGCCACCCATTAGCATCACTATGGGCGAATATCACACGGTCTAGTGCTGGCGGGGAAGGGTGGGTGAAATTTGCGGAGTCAGCATCGATAGCAGAAGGTACGGAGAAGGACCCATGCCAGAAGGCTTGGACCCCGAAGAAGAGCTCAGCGACTAGGTGATAGAAGTGTCCCAGAAATTGACTGTGCTCGTTGACGAGAAGCTACGAAGAGAATCAGAGAGCGCCCATGAACATGATTTCAAGAAACATACTGTATTTCCTTCTATTGTCAATACGCGGTTCTGTGTCTCTCCTCCCCAGCGTTGCTGAGCCTCCGGAGGAGTAATGTAATCCATGTGATGTGATGTCGGCTCGCTCAGTGCGAAGTATTCTGGTGCATCGTCTGCAGGTATGCCAGGGCTGGTCATTAAACGGAACTCTGGGAATGAGCGGTTCGACGAGAGAAGAAATAGGGTGCCGTTAGACATGTACAAGTTTCGGAAAAGTGTCCATCCAGGAGCATGGTGGACGATAGATGTGTGTGGTAGGTCGCCAAGGACCGTCTGCAACGATATCGAAGGTTCTGGAGTCAAGGCAGCAATCTCGGCCTGCGGCACAATCTCAACCTCAGGCGGCACGTCTTCTTCCCAAAGGGAAGGTGGCAAGCGTGGATCGTGGACGTGTTGAAAATGAGTGTCGATACTAATATTCGCATCAAAGAGAGAATGAGAACGAGCGAGGGCGAGGAGATGTGTTAACAATGCTCCCAGCATTAGTAGAATGGAGTCTCTGCGAGAAAAAGAAGGTCGGAAAAACATTATGGTGGATGACTAGGGGGCGAAACGACACAATCGAGATTTTGTACCGCTCCACCATCAGGTACACGGTGAGGACTTTTTTCCGACTCAGGTTCGTAGTGTACATAGGTAAGGGTCTCTGCATGTTCTTGAACCGAGATGGATTTGAATATTCGGTTATCAAAGCCCGTTTTTTTAAGACCATGTCCGTGCCGTTTTATACCCATCGCAGCGTTGAGAACGCGACGAAGAGCCATTCTTTCCACGAAGGAACAGTTCTAGTTTTGCCTTCGGAGATCATTGCTGTCTGTTAAACATAAACGAAAATTAGTTCGCTTTTCAAACCTGGTTCTATTTGCAGACCTTAAGAAATACGACCGCCAAATCCTGAAGGGGCCAGATGGTACCTATGCACCATATGGACGAATACCATAGAGACCCATAGAATAGCCGATTATCATCGGCCAATCATTCCCTTCTGCGAAAAAAGGCGCTACCCCAGGCTCACCATCTAAATGGGAGGCTCATCACATGCGTGGGGATGTGGCTCGGACCGCCGCCGTCAACTAGACCTGAAGCGCAAAGGCCATCTGTACGTGGCTAGTCGTCTACGGTGGGACGTCCTATTTAACATGCGGGAGCTAACCCAAAAGACTTCGTCCGGATTCCATTCGAACATCAAGTCGCCGTAGGTTGAGAGTAATACGAAGACGTGCTTTTCACGCGCAGTACTCCATAAACGGGTTGGCGTAGACGACTTCCCCATTGACTCTTAGGGTATAGGGTAAGTACCAGTTGCCCACCTCGGTGTCACGAGGACCCAGGCTTCGGCAATTCGCTGTATCATAAAGGCTGTACTGTACGCCTAACGCTAAACGCTCCCGAATACATATGCCGTCAGCGAATGATTGGTCGTCATTGGTATGGAGACTGGTGGGACAAGATGAAGGCTTGTAAATGACTCTCAGCGTGGACTACCCAGATCGGAGAATTACACTGACATGTGATGATCGATGATCATCGGGGACTACGTTTGCTAGTTTTCCGTAGAGCGTCTTCTACGCCCTTCTGGTTGAACTTCCACAACAGTTGTATTTGATGCGAATTCCAACCTGTTGGGATCATCAAGCTGCACGAAAGGATCACTATGTCGGCAGATTTGAAAATTCCTCTTTCATATTTTCGAAATGCTGATTTACGCGAGATCCACCACGGCGACTGATCGCGACCTAGAGTATCCACGAGTGATAAAAAAGAAAGGCTGAGCTCAGCGCTGTAGCCGCATGCTCATACACTGCAGGTTTGAAAGTGGTATTTCATACCAAGTCCGAGCACTGGGTAGAACGAGACCTCAAGAATATAGCTTGTGAGGATAGCCATGAACTACATCGCCTGTAACAAGGTTGGATACTATGGCGAGAAAGATGACTGTAGCTACATACGCGACTCGCCGGGACCTTGAAGAATGGCAGAAGGTGAGGCTTCTGATAAAACAGAATCATCACGGGCTCTCGTAGATTTACCACATGAATGTGTGTCGTCGTCTCAGGATCCATTATCTCTCCCGATGAACCGCGTTCAGCCTAGAAGGTCATCAAGAAAATCCTCCATGTCTATTTTGGGGTCTATCGGCGCAAAGTCTTCGGGGAGCGGTAACGGCGCAGTAACACAGGATGCTGCTGCGAAAACTCAGTTCCGCAGGTCATAATCACGAAGTATTTGTCTGAGCAAGCAAGTCCTTGTGCAAGCCTGCCAGAAGTGATCTACAGAAAGGCGATCAGTAGATGCAACGGACATCGTTGCATGAACAACCACATGCTCTTGGCCTTCTCAACAACACCAGTGAGCATTACCTCACGCAGATCATCTCGCCCCCTAATGTGGCAGGCAAGACGGCCACGCGAGAGCTTGTTCGGGATAACGCATTCATATCCTCATGGGTAGCTCAAATGTCCAACCTGGTATCTTCTTCAAACAACAATCCTATCGTGGTGATGTCTCTCGATGTCACAAGGAGATGTATATTATCGCCTAAAGACCTGGCCGCGTGAATTAGCTCTTCTCGCCTTCTATTATCGTCAATGAATTCGTCCAGCGCGTCAAGGACAATGGATATACGGTGGAACGATTTGAACTCTTGTGAAAGAGTTTTGGCAAGGTCGGCGAAGGGAGGTCGCGTTTGGTCACGAAGACACTGACTGTAACGTGACGTGATTGGGATCAAAAGGCCGTTGTCTTGAACCAATTGCTTCATGAGGTTGCAAAGAAGGTCGACTACGGTTTGAGCGGTCGTAGATTGGTAATCACAGAAGATGCTCAGGACGAGTGTTTTCGTCTGGTTGACTAACGTCCGTAGATGGTGAATGATGATCGACGCCAGGATGGTCTTTCCGACGCCCGCTGAAGAGACAAATTAGATCCAAGGGAACAATGAAGACATTCGTCGGAATGACTAACGGTTGCCCGGACACCACAGACATGCTAATCATTGAGTAACACGCTGCACGAAAGGATCCGACAACCTTTGCACCGTCGCAAGCCAGGGATCGCCTGCCGCCGCCGTTTAGATAAGTGGGTTCTCACTGGGATCTGGAAGAATAGAAGGGGAGACCTCTGACAATCAGAATCGTCACACGATGTACTACATGAATGTGTGTCATCATCGTCGTCATCGTCCCAGAACCCATTATCTTTCAGCCTAGAAGATCATCAAGAAAATCCTCCATGTCTGCTTTGGGTTCTTTCGGCACAATGCCTTCGGGGAGCGGTAATGCAGGCGCACTAACATAGGATGCTTCTGCAAAAAATGAGTTCCGCAGCTGACGATACAAAATCGCTGACTGACCTTGTTTTCTTTCTCGAGCAGTGGGCGCGATGGGCTTTCTTCGCAGTCGTTCAGATTTTGCACGAAATCGAGACTTAAGGTCTGAACAATGCTGAATGAGTGCACACTAACAGCAAGGGAAACCGAACCTCGATTGGCATCAGCTATCGCCTTTTCCCTTGACAATCCATCCAGCTCATCGTCCCATGCAATCTGTTCAACTTTTCCTTTCCGCGACGGTGCCTCCGCTCCTGCACCACGGGATGATATATGTGCCAGTGAATGATCCACGTCGTTGTCATCGTCAGGCGGTGTCACTTGCAACGACGACGCAGGGTCATCGGACAACCTCTGTCGCCCTAAGAATGACGACAAGTCCACTTCTGGTTCCACTATCGGTTCGCCTAGTGAAGATCAGAACACGAATCAGCGATATGTGAGGCGACGCACCGTCGGAGTCGAGTTCTGGCTCTGGCTCAGCGTATCGGTCAGCATTAGTGCCCAGTTGCCTCCTCGAAAATTTGCACTCTCTCTCGGCCTTTTCTTCATCATCTTCTTCAGCTGGTGCCTCGCCCTCTAAGACCAGTCGTTGGTGGAATTCTGCCGGTCGACCATATCCTCGCCCTCGACCACGAGCTCGAAGATATTTTCCTAAGCCACCCCTGGATTTCCCCCGGCCTCTAGCACGACCAGACTCTGTTGCCGACGTGGAAAGACCAGGTTCTGACATTGGTAGAGTTGTCGCGGGTGAAGCTTGAAGAGTTGAAGTAGTTTATAGGTGAAAGGAGAGAAATAAATAAATAATTGAATAGTTGAACCCGATTAGTACCATTTCGGGAAATAAAAATAAAGTCAATAAATAACTCTGTTGTGAAGCAAATGCTCCATTCATATGGGTATTCCATTCTGAAATATTTTTGAGGATTGCTGACTTCACCTAGGATTGGCGGAGACGTTGCGGTCCGAGTTTCTCCTCTATAGGATTCCGGTCTAACGAAGCTGAAAATAGCCTGCTTTCAGCTTCGATGGACAAAACCTAGAGTTCTTCTGAAATTAGGAGACTGACAGCAGTCAGACGGCTGAACATGCCTCGGAGGGGCTTCATCAAGGTAAATTATGACAGACGTTTTGCGTCCTTTCTTTCTGATATCCTTGTTAGGTATTTTTCGAGATGACTTCCATATCACGAACGATCGATTGGGAGATATCTTCCATTCTTCAACGAGGGGGGCAACTCCTCGGAACAGTGTTTTTATCGACAAAATTCATACTCTCTTCGTCTGGGTAAGTCGTGCCTCGGGCCATCCGATTCTGATTCTGATTCTGATACAAAACTCCAGGTAGGACTTCCCATCCGGCGCAGGATCACGGATTCAACAATCAGAGGTCACCAAGAAGAACATCACGCATACTTGAAGTAGACTGGGTTTTTGGCGGAATCAAGCGACCCAAGGATGTGAAACTGCCTGGTCTTGATGTATTCCGCCATATTGTCTACTCCGAAACTTCTCTATCACGCCTCCCATATGTTTTGATGATGTAAATACTCTTAAGCAGTACTACCTGAGGATATCATTACTTTAAGGTCACTCCTTGGATACATTCATCCAGCTCCCTCCGGGGAAGACAGACGACATACTACCGTACCGCGTAGCGATTTATAAGACACTGTATTGAGTTCGATCCGGACACATATTCTCGGGTGATCCTAGATGAACGTAGAAAATTTGATGCATGTTTGTTTAATCAAGCGCCGGGTCTTTAGTGGTACGATTTCTATTGATCTAGATGGCTTTAGATCTGGGGTATGTGAAGAAGAGAACTAATAAGGCTAATTCAGAATGAGTGATCCAACGGGATAAGCGGTAGACTCGGACAATGATATCACAAAACGTAGATAATCCAAGAATAGCCTCGTATCTCATTCAGATAGTATACCTTCAATCAGATAGCCATGAAAGCCGGTAGGATAAGGCTACCTAATTCTTCAACTCTCGCTACGGTAGGTCAATATAGTCATAACCTATCCTTTTCATCCACCCTTCCACCTCAACCGCCGGCTCGGCCATATATTTAATACATTCCTGCCAGCTCTCCGGATTCTTATCTTTCTGCGACGCATATCTCATCCCAAGGAATTCAAACCAGGGTGGATAAAGTCCTGCCCAACCCCAGTCAACGACCCATAGCATACCATCCTTGTCTAGCAGCAAGTTGCGCATATTCAGGTCGTTGTGCGTAAACACCAACGATATAAATGCGGAATGATCGAGGGGTTTGCAATTTGGAGAAGGCGACCAACCCCGAGACGCACTGTATTCGGCATTGGCATGTTGCTGTCGGAAATAGGTCTCGAGTACGGAGATGGTTGGGAATGGACCTTTTTCATCGAAGCCGAATTGAAGGCCGTTGCAGGGTAAGGGCGTCGCACCAAGCGGACCAGGTATATGGTTATACGAAGAGTATTGGACACGTCGAAGCTGGCGGAGGTAAAGACGCATTGTGAGAATGACTATGAGTTTACCCCAGAGAGACAGTGAAGGCCAGGCCACCCGGAGCTGTTGGCTGTCCCGCACCAAGTCCATGACAATCAAGCCATTACCTTCGGGATGCACATGATGTATGGCGCGTCTCATGTGTGGGACGGCGATACGTGTTTGCTTGCGAACGAGGTCCATAATGAGCGCTTCAGAGGTGGTAGAATCCCAGTCGCGACCCAATTTAACGACTGTGTCTTCCGAAATTTGGACAAGCTTGTCGTCAGAGCCCTCGAGATATGGTGCAGATTCAACAACGCGGATTATCTCCTCGTCTGTCCAAGTATCCGAGTCTGGAAACTGCTCACAGTAGATTAGTAGTGATATACCCGGGCAGTGGTAACGTACTCGAATAGGTGCTTGATAAAGCAACTTGTTATACACCCAAAACGGGCCATCCAAGATAGTCAAGGCGGCGGTGGCCAGATGATAAGTGAAACGCTCAAGCCTGTGTGACTAATACTCAAGATAGTGGTCTAGTAGGATAGGGGCAAGCTTACATGTGTGGATAACTTAAGATCTAAATGCTGAATCATCGAACATAACGCTGAAGGCAGGTGGGGCGGAGTTCTAAACTTAGATTTCCGACGCAGGACAACCACTTTTTAGTATGCGACTAAATGATTTCCATTATTGAATAAACTGTGATGAAAAACAGAAAATGATGCAAAGACCAGACCAGATTTTCCCGTGCTACTTTTTTTTCCCATTACAGAGTTGGAATCTGCAGTAGCAGCAGTGGACACCACATCGGGACCGCATGGTGGGTATATGCCCAGAGCCTATGCATTATTTCTTTCTGCTAGTAGGCCGTCTCTGATATTTTTCCTTGAACATGGCGAAATTTCAAGAAATGGATGACGCTTATTGGGTACAAGTGCTGTCAGCTCTCGTAAATCCATTGTTCCGTATATAATTGATAAACTTGTATCTGTCAGGAAGAAGCCAAACGAATGGTCAAGGAGAATATTCAGGGGGAAATCATATTCATCCAGCGTATTGATTGGTAAACTCCATTCATTAACCATTCGTCCTTCAACTCTGAATGCTCGTTCAAGGAGAGTTTATATGTACTGTCTGTTTTCACTCGTGATTGAAAGTTTGGCCCGAAATATTTGATTGTTTTGTCTGGGGTCAAAGATACTTATGGTGTCTACGATACCGGCAGGTGTTTGGGACGTGAAAAGTGCTACGGATACAATACCAAGAGATTGTGTGTGAGTGTGGTCAGATGGTGCCGTGAAATATGACGAAAAGTAAACGATCTATCAATCAGTTTATAATGCGGGAATTGAAAGTTGTGTTAGAGGTTGGCCCCTTGATATCTAAATAAAGCAAAGAGAGAGAGAGGAGAGGAACACAGTAAGACAGGATAGTGAGAAGAATTGTAGAAGAACAATGATAGTTACGGTCTGTATACAAGACGTCCAATCTTGAATATGATTTGAAGAACAGCGATGACGGAGAGAGATATGATTGACCAGTTCAACACGATGAAGAACCAAAGGAAGTGGTACCAGTATAGCTCTGCATCCGCTTTGGCGATGGCTTTGCGACGACGATCCCACAGAGCAACAGTTTCCTTCCACTCGCGCAGAGCAGCCTCTTGTTCCTCCGTAAAAAATGGTGTTTCGTCCCGCTCCTTCCGCTCTTTAGTAGCGGGTATCTTAGGCGGTGCGCACTGTCGGTGACTCGGGGGTGCCAGAGACGGTGGTCTTCTATTCTTTGCGAGACGAGCACGAGCGGCAACGGTATCGGCGTCGTTCACGGTATTGCGACGACGAGGTCGCGACGGTGGAATGCCATCGACAGAAGACGTTGTGGAGGAGATGGGGGAAGAAAACAATGCAAGCACGGAGTCGATGCTGCGAATAGGTTCAGTCGGAGGTTGGAATATCGTTACCATCTTGTCGGGGGCGCTCAGAGTGCGACCACGTCTGGGCCTCTTTGGCGTAGTCTGATCGGAATCGTCGGGAGACTTCGAGGAAGTCTGATTAGCATTGAGCTTAACATCATCAACACGAGTATATAGAAATAACTCACATGCACAGCGTCAAGATTGACTTCAGGTTTGCGGCCAATATCGGTGAAAAATGACACCAGTGAAGAGCAACTGGTCAGTTTTCCAATCATCGACATTGAGATTGACCGACGACAGACTTGAGACCATAACTTTTTCGGAGACTTGGTTTTTGGAAAATATCTATGCCACACTGAAGAGTACAAGGAAGACGAAGAAGTGTGTGTGGATATTGATAGCGCGGGACCCTCGTTGGGAGGATCTTTGACAACTTTTGCCAATGGTGGACGTCGTAAGCGCTGACGAGGAAGGAGACCTATATCAACGTAGAAAGACTCGACGATCTAGAAATAAAAGTTAGGAACATCTAAATGCAGTGGCATGAATTCGCTCACCCGTTGTGCCTCATTTGGACCATAGGCAGCCTAAGGATTCGTCAGTGGTCGGCAGGATTGCCAATGGTTCGAGGAACTCACGCCTTGAGGGAATTCTGCAACGTCTCCGCACTTCTTCCTATTCTCATTCCAATATTCTCTGGCATGCATGTACTGCTCAGCAATATGTTGCTGGAGCTCTAAGATGCATAAGGCCTCGAGGCGCCCTACAGGATCAGTCCACGGGTGAATCTACAAGAAAACAAAGCCATGAGCACAGGGAATGGGATGTAGACGAAATGTACGTACAGGTCCAGGATACGAGTAGTTCATGGCGCGTCTTCGTAGGAATCGAACGTGTTTCGTAGAACTTAGAGACCACGAGTAGCCCGTCAAGATGCTAGCACTAACTGCCAGCAAGTACACAAACGAGCGAAGTGTCCAGTGTTGTTAAATCGGCAACGAGGATAAGGTGCATACACAGAAGAGAGAGGTAGCGCAAGAGGGGACGGCAGTCCCACGAAAACAGCTTCAGAACTATTAAGTGCAGCGGAGTTCGAAACGCCACCAAATTGCCACGCCTGAACATTACATTGTTCGTTGATGCCACCCGTCCGAGTTTGGCGGGGCTTGCTCTGTCGAAGCCATTACAGGCCGGTCTCTCGCAAAACGCCGAGAGCCTTTCTTTGTTACGGGCCCAGCCAGAGGGGAACGTCAACACAGCCCAAGTCAATATACTAAGATCCGCCCGGCGCCCATGGACAAACTGCAGGCGAGGTCGAAGAACTGATGGTGCGATGAATATGGAGGGGAACAAAGGAAGGATTTCGACATCCGCTTCCGATCAGTGATATCAAACTCGACGTTATTGCTATTTCGGGAGCTCCCCGTCGATTGTGTCATACCCGCGTGGGACGAGACGGATGCCGAAAATGATTTGGATCCTGACCTATCGATAATCGGACAAAGCAAAGACAATTAATCCGTGAATGCAGACTTGAACTCTCTAGTCTGTTAATGATAATTTCTTAAGTTTTCCTTGAAGTCAAACAAGGTCTGCGCTACCAGTAGGCCGTGCTTCCCCAGCTCTTGGGGTGTCCTGTTATTGCCTTCTTTTTCAAAAAAATTTCGGGATAAAAATTGCCAATCTTGAAAAAACTTGAGTGGATGACGCGATGACGTCGCGGAGGCAGCCGGCCATCTAATTTGGGATACCACCGACGTCCTCGCCACAGTATGACGTATAACTCACTTACCCAATTAGGCCACCCCCGACGGGTATAAAAGGCGCGCACTTCTAACAACGTCCTCCAAACCGCCCTTTCTTCCCTTCCTCCACCTCCCTCCCAACTTCCCCGCCAGCAACAGATCGGTAATCTGTCTGAGCGTCGGCGTGTATCGTCCCTTTCCCACGCTCCTTCTATGGGGTCACGGGCCTCGTTTAGGCTTGTTCCCGTAGGCTCTGCAACCTAACACCACTGATTTGTGGTTTTCGTGGGTCCAGTATTTTCCGCCCCCACGCCGTTATTCTCAAACTGTCGTGCTGTTGTAACTTGGTGCTTTTATTTCGCTTCTGGCCGGCTTTTCGTTGACGCTACTGTTTCCCAATTGTCAAGCTCGTGGAACATGCATGAAGACGTATATACTTGTTTTGATCTGTTCCTTCGCTTTAGCTATCTGCGGTGCACCCGAAGGATCTTCGCTCTGCGCAACACACCTAAGAGTGGGATCACAACGCCGTGAGGCTCGTCATATCGCGGCCGACCGTTTTCTCGTTGGAATTCTGATCCTGTGTTGGCAATAAACAATACCAGCACCCTCTGCCTTATCAGGTCTCTGTGCATGTGTCGATACGAGCATAGACATGCTATGACGTCGAACCCTTTAGTTACATGGCCAACGTTATTCGGGACTCATCGCCATACGGCTAGTTGAATAGCTGCATTAGAAAGAAAACTTTGGCACGTAAAGTCCGGGGAACCTTTTAGGACGTTCATATAGTAAGCCGGCTCTCGCACATTTCTATTCGTCCTGAGTCTCCATTTCAGTATCTTGTGTGCGCCTCTCGTCCAAAGCTCGTGTCTTTTGTGTTACGGGATTCTGGACGACAAGCCTCTGTCGAGAATAGCGGCATTGACGCATGCACGATGATGTTCTGCTTGACCGGGTACGGGGAGCTAGTGCAGCGGACAAGATTAGTATGCACAGAAAACGAAGAATCGAGATTGGGCAAGAGTACAGATGAACAGGCAAAGATTCGTAACTCAAGAACACCAGGATCGAAGTAATGCTGCATTCGCGCATCCCATGGTGGGCAGGATAAGGTCTTCCCTGAAGGCGAAGTGCACCAACGGCTGCGTCAATACAATTCCGCACCCCGCAACCCAGATGTATCCAGCATACCGCCATACTGGATGCTCGGGAACACCTAGGTACCGTCCGAGGGCAATGATTACCATCTCCAAGGCAACAAGACCTGCTTGGGCGAAAAATACGATGAAGATATCCAACTCCCACGTCTTGACCCCCCCGTATATCATCACGAGATGCAGCAAAGCGGAGAGAAAGAACGCCGTATAAAGTTGAATCAACGAAGAAGCGTAACTTCCTCGGGGCAATTTGAGTACCTCTTTACTCAGATAACAACCCGGTGAGGTAAAAGGCTTTAAGAACAGTCAGACAGACTATTCAAAGGGTGTAAGATGGATTCTACGGACTCTTCTGAATACCTGATGCCATACAAGCCTGAGAAAATCAGCCACTAGTCGCGCTTCGATAAAACAACGGAACTCACCCCCAAAACCTTCGATACGTATACGCGTCACGGATGTTGCCATACATCCATGGGCACTCTTCTGGCCTCCACAGCCCAATTCCGACTACGACGATCGTCAGGGAACCATATGCCATTCCAAGGCTCGAATACGCCGACAGTCCAATAAGACCCGCGCCCAACACAGCTCCACTCCACTTTGACATACCAGCATGGTACGGCACGAGAATCGCGACCATGTCCGACATCACAATACAGCAAACCACCCTGAGCGTCTGTTTCAGTAAGAACTGGTTCCTATCGGTCGTCGTTGGGGGCAAGATGGGTTCGTGGGTCCATCCCACACCTCGAGGGCTACAAACCAATCTGAAGCCCCATTTAAGGCGCTGTGGAAATGACTCTGTCGAGATATCTTCATCCTTCTGCTGGCTTTTGTGCTTCAGGATCCGCTGAACATCCGTGAGGACCATAAAATCCACACTTCGTAATACCAAATCGGAGACAATGATGTTGGCGACCATCGCCCGCGGACCCTCATCGTGGTAGACAATATACGTGGCAAGGAAGAGGACCGGGAGTAGGAATAGACATCGAAATCTGCAGGGTCTGACCGACGCGGAAAGTATGAGAATTGTAAACATTCCGAGAAGCGCGAGCCATGTGTTTAGCGAGGCCGCCGTTGCGACTCTAGGATCGCTGTGATAGAAAGTTGATGCTTGGCCCATTGCAGCCACACAACGCCCCACAATGGCCACAACCTTGACATCGCCGCTGGCCTGTGGCGGGGTTTGCCCCGGATAGAAGCAAGTGTTCAACTGGAAGGCCGCCTTGCCTGCGCAGATAAGATTGTGAAACGCGTTAGTTCTTGCTCCGTTCACGTCGATATTCAATTACGACCCAAGTCAAGTCTCTGCAACAAAAGCGTCGAACATCGCACCTAGCCTTGAGATGAGAATTAATGAACATTCCAGAAAGCGACAAGGTAGAAATACAGCAGTCCGTACGTACATAGTACAAAGACAGACATAAATAAGCAGCCGACGTACATACAAGTCATTTCCATCACGTCGGAACATGGGATCCTGTTACGGTCACTCGCTATTGATTTTGTCAATGAGATGAATGACTGGCAAGACACGGAGAAACTCACAAGCGACGACCGCTTAGAGTCGATGGCAGGCGCCAACGTCTTGTTCTTGTTGCAAAGGGCCAGAATGGGCTCAGGCCCTTTGGCGTAGTCCTCGCGGCTTGGCGATGTAATCGACAACACTTTGCTCCACTCCTCCGGCAGGCCCTTATAGATTCATATAATTAGAGATGGACAAATCCCAGAATGAGCGACCCACAGTAAACTTTCCGGTTATAGGATCAAACCCTACATGGGCGTTGTGCGCAAAACCGTACGGATTACCTACGTCGACTTGGGGAACTGGCTTTCTTTTGATCTTGGAAGGCGTCGATTTGGCTAAATCTTTGTTCCATTCTTCCGGGATTCCCTAAACAATGAATGCGCGATTAATGCACGTCGCTCATAGGACGGATAAGAAGAAAAATAACATACTGTAAACCCCTTGGTCACCGGGTCAAACCCTACATGGACGTGATGCTTGACATTGAAAGGCTTGCTCACGACAATCAAGGAACTCCGCGGCTGGACCTGATCTTCTTTGGGGTCTTGAGGAGCTGCAGGCGGCGGCTCTGCCAATGCCTTTTCCAATTCTTCGGTGAGACCCTAAGACCCACGGTAAGGACGAGCAGCGGCGTAACATAAAGCGCGTACAGTAAAGTTCCCAGATAGAGAATCAAACCCAACGTGTTTGTTGTGCACGAAATTGAACGGAAGACTGGCGCCTAATGGGCTGCGGTTGTAGATGTCGTCCTGCCACCCATACAGCTCGTTATCAGTCTTGAGATCCAAGTAGTACCGCTTCTTCTTTGTCTCCAAAAGAATGCAACATGGCATCAAGTCGGTACGCTCAACGGTTTTGAGTTCCTTGAGCATGATAACGGTCTGTGGGTGCGATGATTTCTGCAAGAAATGTCAAAGACAAGCTCAAAATTATGCTATTGATCCGTACCTGAGATTTGCGTATCTCCAGTGTATCCTGCTTCAGTACTAGCCACTTTCGTTTCCAGATCCAGCTGGTGAAGACTCCCTTTGTCTTCAGACTGACGTAGCCTGACCGTATCGTTGATGTTGAATCGCTGGATGAAGCCATATCTGTAGAGGCTCCAGAAAGATGGCAAGAAAGAGAGACGTCGCCTAGCGCTACCTAGCGCGATATCGTTACGATTGACGACAAAATGACGGTGAAGGAATGGCGGCCACCGTCGATGATGGGAGTAAGAAGAAAAGGGGTCTTAGTGGCACCGAGTTAGGACGGACTTCGTATTATATATATATTTTATTCTTTGATGCAGGATCAAAAAAATCACTAAGGGAACAAACTATTCCATGAAACTCTACCCACTCCAAACCCCAAGTACAGCTTATTCTAGGTGCATCGAGACGCCATCTCATCTCCCCTTACACATTTTCATCGATAGTACATTATAAGCATGAATGCTTTCCGGACTTGAGAACAGAAATTGTATGAGTAAAAGAAAGAAATATGAGGGTTAGGAAGGAAAATATGTGGGGCACGATGTCAAGGTAGACATAAACAGGAAGAGTTCAGGACTCGGAGAAAAAAGAAGGAGGTGCGCAGAAGGTGGATCATTCATGTTGGTATCGTAAGAGACATCGTGGTGGGTCAGGATGGCTTGACAGCAGTAGTAAGGACGATTATACGATAAGCAGGCGCAAGAATGGTGGAAACACGGATAAAGATAGACTAGACCAGCAGACTCATGAGGTTTGCTTAGTCCTGAACCGCAAAAGAGGTGCAAGCCCAGGTGACGTACAAGCCTTCTTCAAAAACTCGTGCTGTAGAAAAGATACCGAAATCAGTACCCATCACGATATAAATATGCAAAACACATACTTCAAGCAACTCATTCGCTGTTGCCCGACTGCTCACGTCTACACAGAGACACACAGCCAAGAATCCTTTCAGCTCCCGACTCAAGGCCTCCGGTTTCTTCAGCGTTGGCGTTCCATTCGTCGCAATCAAGTAGAGGGCCTTCAAAGGTTCTTCATCCAGGTAGGGCGGCTCGTTTTCAATCATTTCAATAGCCATAATTCCCAACGACCATATGTCCACCTTGGCCCCATACTCTTTCTGTTTGACGACTTCAGGCGCCATCCAGTATGGCGTCCCGACCATCGTCGCCCGTTTCGACTTTTGATCCGTAAGTTTGGCACAAAAACCGAAATCGGCTATCATGACCGTACAAGTCAGCATAGGTCGACTAGAAAGAATGACATGTGGACGCACTGATCTTAACACGTCCTTGGGCGTCAAGAAGGACGTTGTCGGATTTGATATCTCGATGTATGATGCTTTGGCTGTGTAGGTGACCAAGACCCTTGCATGTCTAGTTGCGCAGATCAGTCAAAAGATGCCAGTGAGTTCAGGGCGGAACATACCTCCAGACAGATGCTCGATATTTGATCCTCCTCGAGAGTATTGTTCTCGATTATGTCTGTCAATGCTCCTCCCTCCATATACTCCATGACTACCCACAGTTCCGTGCTCTTTACCAGATACGACTCCAAAAAGTTGACAATGTTCGGGTGCTGCGATTCCTTCATGACCAGAATCTCATTGACAATCAGTTCCTTGCGTGGCTGATGCGACAGGTCCATCTCTTTGATGGCCACCTTCTTTCCGGTGGACAACGTCTTGGCAACGTAGACATGGCCAGAAGCACTTTACGAAACAGAGTATGAGAGCAAACCCTAATTTGCGAAACAAAACCACGCACCCTTGTCCGACCTTCTTGATCTTGCTATACAACATCTTCGGATCTTCCTGCGCCACGACAGACCTCAATTTCTCCATGATCTGCACCTCAGTCATGGTGCTAATCCGCTTCTCCTTCTCCTTGGGCTTCTCCAGAGCAGCAGCAGCAGCTTCAACACTCCCGGATGGCTTGGGCGGCTTGTCTTCTATCTGGACTTTCTTAGGATTTAACGGCTTAATAGGGGGAGGACCGACAATCGCGCCGGCCGGGCCAGCCACTGGGTGAGTTACAGGCTCGGAAGTTGCTGGGGCAGTCTTGCTAGGCACAAGGTGCGGCCGCGAGCCAGACGCCTCGGGTGTCTTGGATCGTTGCTGCGGAGGGGATGGCTCACGGCGGACTTTTGGAGGAGGCGGTTGAACGGGCTGTTGTCCTTGAAGTGAGTCTTGCCGGGCCGGAACCGATCCCGCAGAAGCGGGCGGTCCCTTCGCCTTCTGACGAAGCTGGAGGTCCGCGGAAGATGGTGTATGCTCGCCAGATGGTCTAGGAGCAGATGGGGCTGTTCTATTGGTTGCCAGGAGGGGGCGAGGAGGAGCTGGACGCGACGCCTGCAAGTTGCCAACAGGAAGTTGAGCCCTCGAAGAACTAGCCGACATCGTACTGTATGCTCCGTTGGCAGTAGCTCTGGGGATATCGCCGTTGGAGGTGGAAGATTCAGAGTCTTGCCTCCTGATCCCGGGGCGCGAAGACAAGTCCGACGACAAAGACGGCGGGAGAGGAGAATTGAGCTTTCCCATCCCACCTAGACCCGTGCCAGCATTGAATCGCGCCGGTGCGCTTGTATCCGAATACGATGATCCAGACGGCCCCGCCCTCGACATTGCGGCATTTTCCTCCATCTCGCGCTTTTGATGATCTGTGTAAAACTCGAGTACCTCTAACACAGCTTGGGGATCCTTGGCATAATCTTCCCGAGTGATGGCCGACTTGGTTAGCAGCTTGCTCCATTGTTCCGGCATACCCTGTGTCAAAAAAGATGAGAGTAGCATATGGACAAAACGAAGAAAACATACTGTAAACGCTCCAGTGACCGGGTCGAAACCGACATGTACTTTATGCACGAAGTCTGTGGGATTGCTCACACCCATCAAAGGGCTACGCGTGTAGATATCGTCTTGCCAGCTGTACAATTCTTCGTCATTCTTTAAGGAGAAAAACAATCGCTTGTCCTTCGCCTCCAATATCAGGCAGTACGGCTTGAGGTCAGTCCTCTCGATGTTAGAGATGTCGCGCAACAATATCACGGTCTGTTGTGGCGATGTCTGCGAAAATGGGTCAGATTGTCATCGTTGGGCAACCATACCACAACATACCTCAGATTTGTGTAGCGATAAGGTCTGCTCCTTCAGCACCAACCACTTCTTTTGCCAGATCCAGCTGGCGAACGTGCCTTCCTCCTTAACGCTCACCGAGCCGCTACGGACCACAGAGGATGGCGGCCCTGTCTCCATGGCACGATTTGGTGAACCACCGATGCCAGAATAGGACGGGGTATACGTCGACATCGACGGCGAGGAGGGTGTGTAGGTGAACGAGGTGTTGTAGCCTGAAGAAGCAAGCGAATTACTGTACAATTGTGGGCTATCGGTTCCTCGCCGTTGCGGAGCTTGAGGCGCTGGCCGCGTTGGGGTCAGCGACGTCGCCGTTATATTGTAGGCCATGCCACTGGATTGGTTGTAAGAATATCGTGATACAGGGTCCTGTACGGCGATGCCTATTCAATGCCAGCAAAAGTTGATGTTGGCAGAAGAAGAGAGCCTGGTCGTCGAGGTCGTGCGACAATCGTCGTCGCCGTCGTCACCACTATCTGCAACGACAACGAAATATGTTTTGGCACTGTCTGAGATGGCGAGGAGGACAAGGAGGGCTTTGTTTGGCATAAGCATTGAGATTGACGGCGGTAAGGTCCGGATAGATCCGGCCACGCCATCACCTAGGTAAACTCTGCCTTTTACACAAAATAATCTTCGAATGTCCGTGTACATAATGATCATTGTCAATTGACCACTGTTCTACGTTCATTTATGGTGCCATGTCCGAATTTTTCGTGGTAGAGCTGTCTTCAAAGACGCAGGGCCGTCAGTGGATTTCCATATTGGATTCCTTCAGTGGCAACAATCATTTCTCGTCTTCATGAATCGAAAAATGAATTCGCCGTTTGACAGTGCAATCAAAGAGTAGCGCCACACTTCAATTTTTTCGGGGGGACTCAGATTTAGCTAAAGATCTTCACAGGCATGCCAGGACTCGGTCAGACTTGCATCTGATGAGAGGATGTAGCCTGGGCTCTGCTGATTGTTTGAGAACGCCGATACGGACCAGAACAGTTCAACCCGTCGGCAGAGTCGATGTTATCCCGAAATTCGGCTAGAAGAATGGAGTATATAGTACTGATTCCATTCTGCGGAGCACGAAATAGTGAACGGAAGATGTATCAGAAGAAGGCGTACGCACCCCGTGATCCGTGCAGTCATAGCCTGGTAAATCGGCTTTATGAGAGCTCGCAGAACCCGTAGTGCAGTCACTTCACAAGGGCGATTATGGAAGTGTCGAGATGGATGGGAGTTGATGAGCACATACCACGTAGGAACATATATTAGAAAGCTATGATAAGAAGTGTCTTCGAAAATCGCGTGCCTACGACAACGTTAATCGTGCGTGATGGAGTTGGAGTAAGGCAACAAGAACATATCTGAGCATGCTCCGTCACATTAGTTGGCTTGCTTACCGGAGCGCAGACCGGGGGAGGGACAACCTCAGTTAGATCGTCTCTTGATAATTTTACAGTTTTAGAGTGACCGTGCGAGTAAGACAACAAGGTAACTTACGGCCTCATCCCGAACGGCACCCTGTTTCGCACAGACCGGTACCCCCCCTCCCCAAACAAACAGAATTCAGGGATAGTGAAGAGTAGACAGATATGAGCGATGATGAAGGCGTTTATGATACGAGTCTATAATCGCCATCGGCTGTAACCAGTGATCGTATAACCTCCTTCATGGAAGATTATTAAGACACAACAGCATTGCATAGTTTCACTGCAACTAGTGTTCAAAGCTCCGTAATGCAAGTTTGGTGGGAGAGAGCTAGCTGAGCGAGATTGCAGATGTGCAGATCCAGTGAGATGGAAAGTCCAGGGTCCAGGGTCAGCTTCGCACCCCAAACTAAGAGAAAGACAGTATATGGCCCGCTGCAGCAAAGAAGGAACGCGCCTTTGTTTCATTTACATTGGGAATGGTCACGAACCACCATCAGCTCCTTTTTAGAAGGTAGCTTCGCCTGTCTGGGTGCTTAAACCCTGTGAAATCCACACTGAAGTCCTGAAAAGCCATCACTCGTCACAGGGTCTCTCCGTATACCCAGATCATTGACGAGACCCAAAAAACTCCTGCTTCAAGCCCAGATAACCGTAATCTTTCAGACAAGTTGTTGGTAGAATCTTCCGGCCATTCCTTGAGGGAACGACGCACTATCAGGCAATCGCTGTACTCGCACTGTGACTTCTGTACTGGCCATTCAGGGCCTTGTTCCTAGAATACCCAACCAGCCTGATAGCATGATCAGGGAAATGTCTCTCGCTCGGAAGCTGGGATGAAACCATGCACAATGTTCAGCTCGATACATTGGTAGGCTCTGAAGGTAGATAGTATTCACACAAGAGTGTTTACCCCTGTATGCGGCGAGGACGGAGATGAAGGCTTGACAAAAAATGAATTGCAGCATACAACGGCATGGTAAAGTGTCGACCTGTCACCGCCTCTTGGAATCTTTCGTCATCTTTTGTCTACGGAAAAACGTAAGATTAGTGTTAATGTGAACATCAGAAAGGACTCACTTTGTCGGATTGTTCTTCCTCGTGTGCGAGAACTCGCCAAGCTTGTGTCCCACCATGTCCTGTGTCACTAGCACGGGAAGGTACTGTTTGCCGTTATGAACGAGAAATCGAATCCTGTGTACACGTATTAGTGATATCTCAGCCTACAATGCCTGAAAACTCACCCAACGAAGTTGGGCAGAATCGTGCATGCCCGGGCTTGTGTCTTTATTGCGACATTGCGTTGGGAAGCCTCTTTGAGATTAGAGAAGGCCACGAAATACGGACCTACCATACAAAATGAGCAAGGAAATACAGCAAACCAAGCAAAAACGACTCACCTTTCCAAGCAGATCTCCCTTTGAAGAGGCTAAGCGTCGGCCGCATGAGGGGTAGAAGTTGCAAAATATTTGTCCCGCAAACGTCAGCAGACACGCGAGCTTCCCGATTTGGTACTATCTGTGAATTGATTTTCCCTCTTCACACGGTCGCCGTGGCTCGAGACCCAAAGGCACACTCATCTTCTCTCCACAGGCGTTTTTGGCGCCAGTGCCAGCACACCATCCCAGAGGGATTGTTCTGTATATATACCACGCAGTATTCGAAGGAAGGGGATGTCATCACGATGATCATTGCTGTTCGACAAATCACCTCCGGCCCGACCTCTACCTTTTCCGCAGCAGCGTCGGAGGCGACTGATGGCGCTTCCCTTGGAAGCAGTTCTTCAGATGGCGCCGCAAAGGTACGCCTATCACGCATCATAAGCCCCAGTCAGCTCAGGCCACCGTCTGCAAGTCAACTTTGGAATGGCTTTTTATTGCCTTAGTCTGTATTCTTGTCCTGTCCATAATATCACGGAGGTGCATTTTCATACCAGTTTTCATTCGATCAATCTCCTTATACACTGTGCAGAATGATGCAGCTGAAAGCGCGTCGAGAACCCGCGTCGCATTTCTTTACTTCTCATCGCTCCATGTCTGCTTCTCGCGGATCTCCTGTTGCTGCACCGGGATACACATTACCCCCAGTTATCTGACATACCAATGGCTTATCACCCTCCCACACGCGCGCGTGCAGCAGGCGTTACCCAGGAGGACGGGGGTGACAAGGATGTTCTCCCAGCTTATGATAAGGCCGGTAGTCCACCCAAATACGTCGAGATTGAGTCGACGCCCATACCCCCGGTGGACTCAGAGAGAGCACCATCGGTTACGATTAATACAGGACCGAGACTCGGGTGCGAAACACACACTGTAGGCGCAAGAAGTTAATAAATATTCTCCCTATATGCCATGTTCATTACTTACGATATTATGTCACTGTATCTTTACCTATCTTCATCTGCTCGCTTCTTTCCCCGCCTTCAATGGCTTTGATGGCTGTGGCGTCGGAGGCAACACATGAGATTTGTACATTGTAGACGTTAGCAGGACCGAAATTAAAAATGATTGAGCCCGAAACTAGTGCAAATTTACCAGGCAAAGCAATATTACCGGTGTCGCTTCAAATCGAGCTTGTTCATGACAAGAGGAATAATTAAGACGAAGAAATCTTACTGCGCAAGTCCCGCAGAGCAGTTACTGAAAGTCAGACATGTTCAGAGTCTCCATTGAATCTTGACTGTACATTTCTGGCCTAGTCATCGTTCTTCTGGACTCGCCTGTCAGTTTCCTCGTCCCTGATATCTTCCGCTTTCGCTTAAAATAAGGGAGAGAGAAGAAGGGATCCGAGAAATAGACTTTTCTTTTTTGTTGAGTAAAAAGGCAGGAGGACATGCGTATTTTGCGTTTACTAGCTTTGCCAGTGGCACAGCCACCATGACGCGTACCCACGCACACGTGAAAGTCACGCTTTCACGACATGACAACATGATAAAAGTGGAAATTTCGGCACTAATTTCCTTCAACGTTCAATCACCAACGATTTTCATCCGGCATGGATCGCAGGGTTGGAATTGAGCGTTCCACAGGCCCTGCAGGTGGTGGAGTAGTGTCGGCCGCATCGCAGCGCAAGTGAGCCTTTCTCTTCCCCTCCTCTGTCTATTCCAAAACCTTCAATTTTAGCTATGAAATTGGTGCGGAGCTCTGCCGCAAAAGAAAGCCAAATGAGGCAGCTCCGTATCTACTAAAGGCCATAGAAGATCATAATAATTTGGACGCTTTTGTTGAAATGTCATTCCTCATGCCTGACTGGGAGAGCAGATTGGATGTGCTATCTATTGCGGCCGAGAATGGTGCGTTGATTTCATTGCACCGATGAATCGTCTTACACAACTATAGGGAAAAAATTGCTCAAAGCGCGTCTAAGTCCTAACTGCTTCGATGATAGCGGTCCCTATGTTGGCGGGTTTTGGGAGATCCTCGATACACGTCCATACATGCGCGTTTTGGAAGCGCAAGTGCGCCTCTCCTTTGAGAGTGGAGACTACAAGCTCTCTGCGTGAGTCTCCCGTTTCTTTATTTACAATGTACGCGATTCTGACGTGTTATCAGCGAGACCAACATGGAGATGCTCCGTCTTTGTCCCGGAGACAATTTGAATCAGCGTACTTGGCTTGGACCTCTTCTGTGTCGTCTCGAGCGCTATTCAGATGCGTTGTACTTCGCCCATCTCTGGATAGAAGATTTCATTTCCGACCATACGAACTATGATCCTCCCTACCGCGGCGGAACTGCTTTCAAAGCCCCGGGACGCAAACTATTCTCTCCCGAAGACGAGAAAAAAGTGAATAACAGTCCGTGTTCCATGACTTATACGGCGGCCCTTGCGGCGTTCAAACTTTGGGGTGATTGTGAGGAATCGCGCCAGTACCTGAGGGTCGCGTCCAAGGGCAATCCCCACGTAATGATCAAGGTTCTGGGTAGAATCAACCGCCCTGGTAAGAAATTTCTGTAGACATCTTTCCCTGTTGTGACCACATCAATTGTAGAACAAATGAACATGAGTTCCCGAGGCTGGAACGGGCCAGAAGTTGCTCATGATTATCTGTGGTTGGTGCAAGATCTATGGATGAATGACGATGTCTGGAATTGGGCCGATAACCACCCTGAAGCCAAAGAAGCGACTTTCAAGATATGTGCAAAGCCGTCCTGTACGCTGAAAGAGACCCGTGCTGCAGAATTCCAGCGGTGTTCGTCATGCCATCTGGTAAGTGGTTTGATCTCTATTTGTGGCCTGGTTAACTCGTTGGTCATCCTCTAGGTTTCGTACTGCAGTCAAGCATGTCAAAAAGCTGACTGGAAGAGGCATAAACCTGGTATGTCTTTATGGTTCATGAGATCCATTGCTGAAGTTCTAATATGTTTTTTCTCAGATTGCCAATTTCACAAAATGAAGAAAGCGGCAGTTCATGCGTTTCATGCTGGGAAAGCTGCGCCCGAGGGGTGTACTATCCCGATAGTCGCTGCTGATTTCTCTGGTGGCGCGGTTCATGTTTACGATGGAAATCAGGCGACCGTCAATGGTGTGCCGATCCCAGACCCTAGTACGGCTTCAGCCTCAGCTTCGAAGAAGAAGAAGAAAAATAAAAAGAAGAATAAGAAGCCTGAGGACGACTAGATACCCGTGTGCCTTTTGCCACTTGTTTCAGCTTTTCTTACATTTCTTCATACGTCTTGTCTTCTTGCGATATGTGTTCTTTGTAACGAACGATGGCACTCTGCCTTGCAATAATCTCTACATTTACAGCTCGTCGAACCGGCCTTCGGTCTTACTTCCGAAAGGTCTCGTGATTCTTTCGAATTTTCGGACTGACTCGAACATAAGTGGCTCTGTACACACTTCATGAACATCTCCTTGTTCATGTCTGAATGTGGGTCTGGTGCCTAAACACATTGTCTCAGCATTTGGATTTGTTGATCTCTACTCTTCAGCTTATCCGACGTTCGCATAACAAGACGTGAATTTGCTTTACAAATTATCCTCATTCCTTGTGCATTTTCGCATCATCAACGGAAACGCCACGATGCAGTGGACTTTCGGGTACTGCAGACACAGAGACTGGAAAACAAATGCCAACCAGTTGGAATTATAACCCCTGCCTTTTGCTATCGAAGATTTATTTGAAACCCCACTCCCAGGTCGGATATCGGAAGGCTACCGTGAGGCTGAAAGAACAAATTAACTGCGGCGAATTGAGTAGAAACGAGCAAGAAGGTTGCAATCGGTCAGCAACCGCGTGCTTCAGCATGTTGGTCGCGGCGAATTTGACTTGCATGCTGTAGTCGTAGCCGTTTTGGTGGGTCATGCCTTTGAGTTCGGACGCTTGTGCTTACTCTTTTGCGGTAGGCGTAATGAAGCCTGCTTACTCTCATTTCTTTACCTCAGTCTGACACGCTGTGGCGACTCTTGACGGTAGCCGGGTGTATCAACCGCGATAACGCTTTTCAGGTTGTCGGCGTCTTAGAGTACATCAAAAATGCGACAATTCCGTATCAAATCTACGGTGGATCTTGAAGCCGGCGTCTATTCGAACGCCATGGAGCTATACGCATCTCGAAGGAAACCTGCTTTGTGGTCATGGCAAATGCATTAACGCACCATGCGGGTCATTTAGTCCGGTTTGCCAAACGCCGGTCTAATTGATCATTAGTTTAGAGAAGTTGACACTTGACTAGGTCTTTGCGCATATTAACATGCAGATGAAAACGTGTTGTCCGTTGGCCGGTGTCTTCGAAATTGCTCCGTGTCAGACAAATTCGAGGACCGTGTTCGACAGACCCCATGTTGAGGTTCTACTCCCGTTGACAGTGAAAGCCTGCAAAAGATAACAATCCATTCACCGGTCTCTGCACTTGGTAAATCAGACGCGCTACAGATAACCGGATATCGGCCGTAATGATAGGAAGCAGAGTAATAGCATATGGTCTATAAGTTGTTCTCACATCATGACGCTGGACCCAACGCTAAGCTTTACTCTTCACTCAGGAACGCTGATGCACACAAGGAGATGTCGCTTTGAGTCTCTAATCCTGTATTCATAGAATGTCAATACATTCACTTATGACAAGAGATGGACCGGGATCATGACGAGGCATCTTACCACAACCGTTTGATACCTGACCCTCGAACTTCCTTCAATTAAACCACATGCAAATGCTGTATGTAGCATTCTAGTTCCGGTTGTAAGCGCCCTCTCTTTCCCTGGGTTGTTGAGATCCTTACGATTCCGGTTTCTAGGCTCATCTCGATGATAATCCAGATTTTCATCATCCATGCATTATGGGTGTTCGTTTCCATCTTGTACATACCTTGATCGCATATTCAACGCTTTACAGACGTAGGTGATGGCGTTGCCTCGTCTTGTACTTATATATGACAAACCAGCAGGAGGTAGGGTTTTACGCGGACCTTTGGAACAAGCTATCCGAGGATATTAGCAAGAGAGCAGGGCGGCTCGTACCAGGTTCTTTTCCGGTTCTGTTACCGGCGTGAGCAAGTTTGCGAATTCTCGTAGGTGCCGTAGTTGCATTGTGTTCGACACTCGGCCAGATGAAGTCGGGGATTGTATGGAGCTCTGTCCTCGTTCCAGATTCTCAAGACGTACCCCGACGTTGTCGTGGGGTCATTTTAATTACGGCTTGACTACAGATAGAAAATACGTCATCTCCGGAAGTGCGTTTGAGCTCAGTAGAGATGTAACTCGTTGGCGGTATGGTCCTCGGGGCAATGCGCGGGAATGTGCCTTGTGAGCACTTGTGTTGGTCACCAGGACGCGGTTGTCGCCGAAGCATCGTATTCCCTGCGGGAATGTTCTGAGAGACAATGTAATCTGAGTGATATACCCATTCCTGGTGCAACTCAATGTCTCGGACTCTTTAATGACGATTAAAATAGGCCAAGGTGCCCGAATTTCCACCAAGAAGTACAACTCAAAGATTCGAGTCATATTAATGACTTGATACGAACAATACTGTTATCGAGATGCCTATCGCTCGAATCAGTATTTTCCCAGACTAGCTGCTTTTCTTATAGACACTTAAGAACATCGAGCTACCAAGAAGGTCACGACTTCATTGTGGAGTATCATGGGGCACACTGTAAACAAGTACTTCGAGTTGTTGACGAACTTCTTCCACAGCCCTCTCTCTGGTTCTACATATTTAACTCTCATGACGGCCTCAAGCCTCCCGTCCTTCTCCTCTCGGAGAGGCTGTAACAGTACCGTTTAAGTTGAATGATAATGATCCGGCCCGGTGCCGACTGCTTCCATATGCATTTCTCTTCTTACCATCATGTCCGCTTCGAATTCTGCTTTCACATTTATCTCACTCGAAGCACGTTTCAGGTGGACCAGAGCGCCTAGCACATCCTGGAAACCAGATATAGAAGCTCGGGCGCTGGCACGAGTCACTGTTTGTGGCACTGAATCGACAAACTCAGATTCGGAGCTCATCCGCGAAGCATGATGAATATTATCAGTGTTTTTCTGATCCCATCACCAGAGTCAGTGCATGCCACTCGGAGTGCCGTTCCACTTATGTTGTTTTTCTCGGTTCCGTGTCGACATAATCACCGTCATCAGCCTGATGAAGTGATGGAGATACTAGATTGGATATCAGCCACAAAAGATATTGAAAAAGAGTCATTCACGGATTGGGACTCAGAAAATCTATCCTGCTCGTGATATGACTCGTGGAGAGCCTCATGGCGGCCAGATTGGTATACATTGACGTATTGATGGCGTCTCTCACACTACTATATTAGAGCGGCCGAGAAAGATGGAGCCAAATTTCCCTTCCCGATCTCTTCCCCCGAGCTCACGATGGACCCCATGGACCCCATGAGCATGTACTCAGCTCCTCCCTCGAGGGAATACACCCAGGCGGGTATGAACTTGTCGTCTGGTCCATCTTGGGTCAATCATTTCATGGGTTTTTCGTCGCTCTTTGGCCTAGGAGCATTGTTCACCACACATTCGTACATATGGGATAGCTTCAGGTTACTGGTGTTAGGGTCTATTATTGAAACGGGGCGTAGACTATGCCAGTGGCTTATGGAACGTGTTCGGTTTCGTGAGTCCTTCATTTCGCAAACCATTAAATCTGACCTCAGTATGTTTCAGAATATTCTGTAACGGCCAGATTTGACCAAGGGGATCCTGCATACGAGTGGATCGTACATTTTTTGGTACGAAACAATTTCTCTCTATGTCGAGAACCTGAAAGCGGGTCTCGTACAACACCTTCATTTTGAACTTGAGTCGATTCAACGTATGCTCACGTTTCGACGGAATCACATTTTCCTATCCATGAATGATTCATGCTCTTCTAGTAGAATTCTGCTTACATGTCAATTAGACACAGGAAAAAGTTTGGAAACGGTCTCGAGATTTCCGTGTAACTGCCAAAAGCTCGAAGCGCGAGTGGTCTATAGAAACGGGGCCTGAAAGTGTACACGGAAATGCGGAATATGTACCCGAATATGCTAAGCCTCAAATATTCCGTTGGGGAGGTTATTGGTTGGAAATCAAGCGTACGGATGGTTTCTTTACTGGCAATCGTGCCGCCAGTGGACCTCCCAGTGGTGGCGGTACGATCTATGTAACGTAGGTCAAGGTCTCTACCAGCATGTCGGTTTACTGATGCCCGCAGTGTGTATACAACGGACATGAGCATCCTCTCGAGACTTGTTGAAGAGGCACGCCGTCGATATATCAATGTTAGCAAGCCCAATGTTATCGTCCATTCTACAGAAGCCGTGGTGGTAGTCATCGTTCCCCCTGTCTTCATCATTCACCACTAATCCCTTGTTCAGATGGGGCACAACTACGGCAGAGGCGGTATGTGGGCTGACGTGAAACGGAAGCCTAAGCGGCCTTTGGAATCCATCATCCTGCGGGAGGGTATCTTACAATCACTTATACAAGACGCGCGGGAGTTCATTGACTCGGAACAATGGTACAACAAGGCTGGAATCCCACATCGGATGGGCATCCTCCTTTACGGACCCCCGGGAACCGGCAAGAGTATGTGGTGTCGTTCGCAGATCTCTTAATATACACATTCTGACGCTGACCCAGGTTCGACAATATATGCTTTAGTGAGGCTGCGTGCCTATACTTGGCTAAAGACACCCTTATCTTATCATCACCATTTTTTAGGCAGGCGAATTGGGATTTGAAATATACTCCCTCTCATTAGCATCAAACTAGTAGGTTCTTTTCTCCAACATATCCTTAGGGCCTAACTGTGAAAAATAGCGTGGACGACTCATTCCTTCAGCGCGCGGCCTCGGCGGTGCCCAAACATTCAATATTCCTAATAGAGGACATCGATTGTGCCTTTCCGTCCCGCGAAGATCGAGAAGAAGACCTTTTGCATAATCAATACATCGCGTATGACCCTTATTCTCAGCCCCCACACCGTCGACGGTCCCTCGTTACACTTTCCGGGTTGTTGAACGTTATCGACGGCGTAGGTAGCGAGGAAGGCAAATTATTTTTCGCAACGGTACGTTCCCTTACATAAAGTATCCTAAGTGACAGGCATCTAATACTTTGCTACAATATCACACAGACAAATTATATTGATAGACTCGATGCTGCTCTCCTTCGGCCAGGACGTATTGACAGGAAAGTTCCCTACAGCCTCGCGACTCGCGAGCAAGCGGAAGCGCTTTATACGCGATTTTTCCCTGAAAGCCGCTTACCGGACCTTGGAATCATAGTCGAGAAAGAAGACTCAATCGAACAATATGCTAGGGACTTTGCGGATCAAATCCCCTCTGATGAGTTCTCCACGGCCGAATTACAGGGATACCTACTTGCTCATAAGAAGCAACCTAGGCAGGCTGTGGATGATGTTAATGCTTGGATTGAGAAGGAAAGGCAAGAGCGGAGGGAGAAACGAGAGAGAGAAGCCAAACGCTTAGAGAAGATGCGCGAACAGGTCAAAAAGCGTTCTAATATGTACTCTCCTATGCCAGTCGTCCCTGGGATGGCAGTGGCACCTGTGATAGACGGTGATTTTTGACGGCTTGATACCTTAGAATATGTATTCATTTAGTTGCTGATGACATTGATGTCGGTTCATGGCTGGTGACCACGGTTGGAAGATGTGTTTAGCGGAGTGGTAATATAACCTGGGCCTGAAAGAACATCAACAACATAAAGGAGAATGGTTCAAAGCGGACATCATCAAAGGGTGATACATCAAGACAGCCAAGGATATCCAAAGGTGTTCAATAGTAGGAACGGTCGGGTCCAAACTTGCCAGCCGATAGCGTGAGCAATCCAGAGGCACGGTTCTGCCATATTACGTTTCTTCTAGAGAAGACGCGGGGATCAATTCATTAGAAGACTGTACATTATTACCGAAAGATATCCATAATGATAGAGCAGAATGCCGGCAGGTGTGTCTAGAGCGAAAGCATGAGTGGGAAAAGGTAAGTACATTTAAAGTGGAACGGCGTGATATAGCAAAAAAGACAAGCGATATCCAATGAAGCGGAATAGATTGTAATACTAATACATGTAGGTAATTACTTGTTGACCAAATGTGTGTAACTGTAAGTATGCGAATTTGTGAAGGAGTCCCAAAGGTATATCTAGGTTATGCGGGGGAATAAGTTTCGTAGCATCATAAAAATTACTGATTGATAGAACACCGGCACCTCTAGATGTTTCTTGCTTTGGCACCTTTAGGTACACGAGCGAGCCAGTAGAAGAAGAGTGCGCCAGCAATGTTTACGACAATATACACCCAGAAAATGCCAAAGTTCCGCCATCGGTGATCGTACGACACATTGATCTGGGTCAAGAAAGCATTCGTTGATGTGACAGAGCAGAACTGACAGTCGGACGTCGCGTTAGGATTGGCGATGCTGCCTCCGACCACATCTGTGTAGTCTTTGAGGTATTGGAAGCAAGTAGTGCCGTTCGTAGGATTGAATACCGAAACCTCGATATCCGAGCAGGTCGCTGCCGTGTTGGCCAGACCGGTCGATAGCAGGCCATCGACCAAATAGGTAAATGGGGATACACGGTACATGAAGATCCAGAAATGAGGGAATTCGTCTGGACCAGCGAGAACACTAAATAAAGATATGCCAGTTAGGCCGCAATGCCGAATCTTACGGAGAAGAGGCACTTACCCGCAGAACACCAATGTCAGCGAGAACAGCATGTTGGCAAGGTTCCCTCCAGTCTCGGCTGTCTCAATACCGGCAATGATCATATCCGTAAACGTCGATGTGAACATGAGGAAGGACCAGACATAGAGGAAGAATAAGGCGCCGCGTTCGTGTGTAGTGTGTGTTTCATAGGTATTGGCGTACAACCCCACGGGGTAATAGTAGCAGAAGAAGATCAAAAACACCCATCAGCGAATTCCAGGGCAACTCGGCTGTGATATTCGCCAACATGAAGGCTTGCCATGAATAGGTCTTCGACGGGCGTTCTCGCACCTCGTACAATGACCTCTGTGTGACGAAATGGGGCATGATTTGATTGACTAGGTTACCGAAGATGGTCATCAACATGAAAATGGAGAACATCTGGTTTTGCAGGCCTTGAAGGGTGTTGTCGGCTTTGAAGAACGAGAAACCAATGAACAATGCCTATAAGATAAGACCATGAACAAGGATATCGAAACAAGCGAAAGACGACTCACCGTCAAAACCGAAAGTGCCGTTTTGGAATAGATATATGAAGGAGTGCGCCAGTATTGTTGGAAAACTCGGTAGGTACAGATAAGATACTGAGAGAAGAAAGGAGCGGCAAACTCGCGGGTAGCATTGATGTCGGTGACAGCCATGGGATCGAGAGGTTTGGCATTCTCGCGTTTATGTGCCAATTCCTCCTTGATGGCAACAAGCTCTGGACTCTGATTCCATGCCTCAACGAAGTCACGGATAGCAACAGCTCCAGGGGCAGCACCAATGACTTGAAGCATCCATTCAGCCGGATTGGCATCAGGAGGACACCGCGGAGCACCGTTGCGCTCGAAGTAGTCGATCATCGTCTGTGAGTTCTCACCAATATCGCCATAGTAAACTGTCTGTCCACCGCGACCGAGGAACAAAAGTCGATCGAATTCCTGGAAGAGAAGCGCAGACGGCTGGTGAATAGTGCATAAGATGGCTTGTCCATTCTTCGCCAGTTTACGGAGAAGCGTGCAGATCGCCCACGCTGTTTGACTAGAATTGGAAGATACATTAGAGCCCATTGGTTGTAACTAAAGAACGTGAATCATACCTGTCAAGACCCGAAGTAGGTTCATCAAGGAAGAGTAGTAGCTCAGGCTTGGCAGCCAGTTCCACACCGATGGTTAGACGCTTGCGCTGTTCGACATTGAGACCTGATTACGATTCAGTCAGTCATCGGACCAACAAACCAAAGCAATCCGCTCATACCTTCGCCAGGAACACCGACGACAGCATCAGCATATTGTTCCATCTCTAGCAAACGAATAACTTCTTCGACGTACGCCACTTTCTCGGCGTCTGAGATGTGCTTTGGTTGCCGTAACCTAGCACTAAACTCAAGAGCCTCTCGAACAGTGGACGTCTGGAGATGCAAGTCCTACGAGACCATGGGGCGGTTAGTACCATCCCTGAAAATGGGTTGAAGCGGACACCCACCTGCTGCTGAACATAGCCAGTCTTGCGTTGGAATGAACTATCCCGATGGTGACCATCAACCAACATGGAACCCGAAACAACCCCCATAGTAACACGACTCGCCAGCACATCCAACAAAGTTGTTTTACCAGCACCAGAAGCACCCTAAATCATAGTTAAAATTAGCGGTAACTCAATTCGTATTGTGAACGAAACCTACCATTAGAGCAGTCAACGTCCCCGGCTCGACCCAACCGTTGACATGATCTAGTAGTCGCCTCGGTTCACCCTTGATTTTAATATCATAACAGACATCCTCCCAATGGAAGATAGCAGTCTGCTTCTGAAGTGCCCCAGCTGCTTGATCCTGCTGACGAACCAAAGAAGTCTTGTTCTCGTCAAGTGCATCGCCATCAGCCTCTTCGTCGTCTGCTTTGCTGGGTTTGGGAGGTAGATGACCACGCCTGAACACGAGAACTTCGCCCTTGGACTTGGCTGCGGTGATGTATTCGGTTGCCGTCATGTATGTGAAGCAGAAGAAGCAAATGAAGGCGATGATGATCCCAAGGTTCCTGGATGAGTGACGTCACGTCAGTATATAGGAATTCCATCCGTCGAACTCGGTTGTACCCACCTCCAGAGATGCGAACGACGGTACTTAAAGGTTTTCTTCGAGATACCGGGTGCCCGACACGAAGTTTGAACCAACTTCAGATCCTGCCGTCGAACAGATGTGATTTGTGGGGCCGACATCAGCGTATGATGGTCCTGAAGGCACGTAAGCGGAGCAAGGATATTGCTGACCATCGAACTCGTTAACCATCAGACTCTCGAACGCGTAACCAATGGGATCAATGTAGTTAATCCATCGGAAGTAGACATGCATTCCAGACGTAGGGATTGTGAAGCCAGTGTAGATAACCAGTGCGAGGATGAGAATAGCAGCCGGAGCCATGGCCTGGGAAATTGTCCGGGAAAGTGCTCCGATGGTCCGGAAAATCATGGACATCGCCAAAGTACACATAAACGAGAAGAGGATGAAGACAAAGAACCCATCCGCTTCACGACGCAGGTTGGTCATGAAGTAGAGAACAGTATTAAAACTTATAGCTGTGAGGATCTTGGAAGGTAGATCGCAAATCATAGAGGCGATGGCTTCAGACGACGGATGATAGAATGCCATGCGCGAATGTTTCTCCACGATAGGGCGTTGCTCGTACAACGTGAGAATCTATCAAGTATTATTAGATCAGATGAATATGAAGATAGAGGTCTACAAAACTAACCTCAAGGGCAGAACTGAAAGCATTCATGAGGATAGCGAAAAAGAGCAATGCCCCACGGCTATAGAAACTGCTGGTGTCCTTGGGAAGGTTGTAGAAGATACTGGAGATGATTAACGACATGATGAAGTTGCCAAACACTGCAGTGAAGAACAAGGACATGTCTCCACGCAGTCTCTGGAATCCGCGTTGAAGGCATAGGCGTACTTGCATAGGGGTAGAAAGAGTATACGGTGACTTCGCGCGCCTACAAATGGAACTTAGGAAACCACTCTGGCGAAGAATTTCAAGATTCGCTCACATTCCCTTTGCCTGTTGTGCTTTCCGTGAAACTCGGAATTTGTCGAGTTGATCGCCGCCAACGGGGAATTCACGATCAAATCCATCAATCTCTTGCAATAGACGCTTTCGCTCGTCGCTCTCCTTCCAGGCCTTGGCAAACTCGTCAGGTGTACGAGGAACCTTCGACTCATACCCGGGTCGAACCTGACGTTCGGCGGGATTAGTGAGGGATGTCAAAAAGTCTGCTGCGGTCTGGCGCTCCGGGCAGTGGAAGCCCATCTCAACGAAGAACCGCTTGGCAGTCTCCGTGCGGCCGAAGTAAATCTGGCGCCCTTCATAAAGAACAACAGCCTTGTCGAAGATCTGGAAGACGTAATTAGCAGGGCGCCAATCGAGAATCATAACGTCACGCACATCGTAGATGTCCTGAGAAGCCTGGTAAATCGCAACAACAGCAGTAGCGCCCATGTACTTGGTAGATAGCCGCACAGTCTTAACGAACTCAAGTGCGGTTGCACTGTCGAGACCACGAGTACTGTTGTCCCAGCACTGTAGCGGACTACCGCTAAGCGCCACCTCTGCGATACTGACACGTTTACGTTCTCCACCGGAAACACCGCGAACAAAGTCATTCCCGACCTTAGTGTTCAGTGTATGGGAAAGACCAAATAACCGCCATTACGACATCTCGCATGTGCTCAGCCCACATGTCCCTCGAAACACCAGGGATACGAGTACGGGGAGTCCGAGCACGAGCAGCGAAGGATAAAGTTTGTCCAACGGTGAGATTGGGAAAATGAACGTCGGTCTCCGCATTGTAGACGACTTCACCGCGAAAATCACGGTGCATTGTCTTCCATGGAATACCTGGAATAATACTCAAAATAAGCTCACACGACCGTAAAAATGGAACCGACCTTGGTAGTTAATCTTGGCATCCTTTTCGACGAAGAATCCGTGCGTCTCACCAGATATGGTCTTGAGTAGTGTAGTACAACCACTGCGAGAAAATACTGTCACGCCCAGCACGGTACAGAGAGAAAAAAAACGCACCTGCCAGGACGGCCAAGAACAACCAGCATCTCTCCATGCCTAAGAACACCTTCAAAATCCCTCAAAATATCTATCCTTCGTCCCTTGCTCCCAACCAGACCCCCAACCATCTTAGGCATGTCGAGCAGCACGTTCCCGACAGTCTTTTGGTGGTCCGTGGGTTTCCCATACCCATATACACTCAAATTCTGGAAACTGATGCCAGCTGTACGACGAGGATACCGGTCGGGGTCACGCGAGGTAATCTGCAGAACAGAGCGAATCCACAGATGGTAGTCGAATTTACCGGACCGAGGATCCATGCGTGGGTCCGTACTGCCCTCAAATGGATTGTCATCGTCGCGAAGGCCCTGGCCTGCTAGAGAGGCATTGTCAACGACCTGGCCAACTGTACAACCTCCCTCTCCGCATCCTCTGGAAATGGGTCGGCGTCGTAGGCGGTGACAGCAGATTCATGGTCGCCTGAAATCCTCTCTGTAAGTTTTTCATTTGGGTCTTGAGTGCTCATCGTCGGGGACAGCGACGGAAGGGAAAGAAAAGGAACGAAGGAACAGAATAGTGGAAAGCAACGTAGCGCCGCTTCATGCTTGATGATTTATGCAATGTGTAGTTGTTCAGGGCCCCGCTGACATATACAAAATTTCGTTTCCTTTCTGTGGCACGGGGCCCGTTGTCAAGCTCATACTTTAGCTCAGATCATACCTAAATCGGCAAACATACGGGCCGAAACTTTCATCTTTGGGTGTAATTCGGCCACTTACACTTTGGATGTTGATTGAACGGTAGTGCGGTGCTTCCTCGCCTGAAGGAGCTTCATAAAATTTTCAATAGAAAAATCAAAGGTCGGAATTTTGTACACTAAGTCCAACAACTCACACGCCATACTGATGGCCGAGGATCTCCTGTTACGCAGAAATTTCCTGCTACCAACCCCAGATCAGCAAGGGTAAGAGGTAAGACGACATGACCTCCCTTTCAGGAATCGTGAGATCTCGCATCAAGCATTTCCTGCAATGATATTCAATTCACTCGTTTTATGTACCATGTGTAGAACCGAACCAACCATTCTACGTGATCGTTCCGGTGCTTCCTTCGCCCCTGATAGAAGCGGCATAATAACTGCCTATTCCTCTTAGCCCGACAAACAAGGTCAGAATTGCGTGGCGTCCTTCAATTCGGATTGCCGTGCATCCCACCTGCGATACCCATAACCATTCCAGTTCCAAGCATCATTCCTTCCCTTTGGTTAGAGTGGTCAGTCAGCGGCCCAGTGCCGCGGTATGTCCCGGCTTCCGGTACCTGACATACAGTTATTGGGACAAATTCTCGGCCGGAATCTCTCGTCTTGGCGACCCTTGCAACCGTCCTGGAAAAGGGATACTTTTCCCGTCACGTCAGTGTCGAACCACTGGGCGACAGATCAGACCAGATCTAGCCGCCAAACCCAATCGCTGGCGACATGTGCTCGAAAGATAATATGTATTGCTTCAAATATGCATTACCAAAATGTGGAACTCTTGGGTACATTCCGGGGCTTCCCGAACGGCCCGTACAAGACTTACTCGTGCTATGAAGATGGATTGTACGAATTTCTGGTTACGAGATTCCTAAGGGTTCATATAGGATTATTGGAAGGGACGGGCCGTCTTTAAAAATATGCATTACAGTTGGGTCGTGTAGTCCATATCGATGACATATCTATAATCAGGTGAGAAAATGCAAACCAACTTGGCAAGAATTATATATACTTGACCGATTACTATGGATCTGACTCAAGAGAATGTCCGTCCCATCATTCTTGTCACTCGACTTTTGTCCGCTCTCCCTTCTAATGTTCAGATGTGAACGGACAATGTCAACCGACGTGACCTTTCAGAGCCGCGAGCGCTTACCCGTCTTTGGTGGAATCATGAATATTCCACGCTCTACCGTGATACTCTCATAAACAATTTCGGAGAGAAGCTGGTCCATACCTACAATTAGAACTGGTCGGTTTATAGCACCAAATTCCGATTCGCCACAGAAAAGGACCGGCCTGTGGGCTGAGCGGTGTCAGAAGCACCAGTGTACTTCGAATCCTGAAATGAAAGCTACTTTGACGGCTGTATTCAGGGCTCCTATTCTAATGCCCCCGCCGGCGAATTAAGAGAGAGAAAAGACAACCACAAGCGTGCGAGAAACGCTCTGACACCACGAATGGTGCAGGTTCTGAGAAGTTCATTTTCGTGATAGGGCCATGTACCCACCACTAGTCTGTATTCTATTCACAATGGTCGATTTCCACGGTCAGACTCCAGGTAATCACGCTCGCATCTGGCACACAGCTGTAAATCCAACCGTTGGGAATTAACGATCGACAACACAAATGTATGACAGTGAAAAATCCGATCCAGACCAGAAGACAGCCACCTGACGGTAGAAAGAACTTTGAACTAGCACCCAGAGTTGAGAAGCAGCTAGTATTCGCCTTCATGCAAGTAGCGGCGTGTTTTCAATATCATTGCTGCGCTTGAGCCAGGATATAGAAGATCACGGCACTGTCAGAAGCACTGTGAACGGTGGCAAAGAACAGGATAATCAACAAAATGAATGAGATCCCACTTCTTCAAACGAGTATTTATCTGGAAGAACCCCAGGTGGCGTTGATACGGAGGAAATTCGTCGTAACACGCTGTCAGGCGTGATGAGCGAGACAGCGACAAGGCAGGGAAGAAGGGCGGTAGAGAGCACGTATAACTCGTAGTCGTTGCTGAAAAATGCGACATCCGCCTGTGGCGCTGTGCCACGACAACAGATTGAAATTTAAGCGCTGAAATGAAGTCTCAGAGTGCCATGGTTCATTCCGATTCAATGAAAATTATTGAAATTGATCTTCGATGTAGTGCAACGAGAGAACGTCAAATTCCTCGTAATGCATATGGCCGCAGCCCGCCTTCCAGTCGTTCAAAACAAAAGCCTCGACCCTGTATCGAGTACGAAACCCAGAGAAGACAGCGCCGCAGGTGGATTGGAAGACCTCAGAGCCACCAAAGCTCCCTCCCCCTAGACAGTAGGTAATCTAGAACACAGAATAACGTATGTGAAATCGAGCCCAGGGACGCTTGGTCCTGGTTCACGGGAAAGGGCGTGCCGGACCGAAAATCCCACAGCCGAATTCAACGCTTGCCTCCCTTTTCGGCAGTCTGAGTGACTTTTGTCTTCTACCACCATGATGAATCGTGTTCCACCTTTGACTGCCAATTACTCTCAAGCCTGCTACTCATGCTTCAAAACAGAAAGTCCAAGTACAAAAATTTCGCGTTGTGCACGCTGTAAACGCGTGTCTTATTGTGGAGCAGGTTCGCAACCGTTCTCCCCCCCAGCGATTTTCTGATGAATGAGACATGCTAGACTGCCAAAAAGTTAGCTTTTTCTCTTAGAACTCATGCATTATGATTTATCTAGGTGTAACCAAACTCTCTCAATAGAATAACTGGTCTCAACATAAAGCGATTTGCAAGGCACTGAACGTAGTGGAAAGAGCGCTCTTGCCGTCTCGACTCTCACGTTCTCTCTTGCTGATGCACCATCTACCGATATTGACTTTCTCAACGAGCTCGGTGATCAACTAGTCCAAAACGAAATCAGTCAGATCATGGTGCCTCTGCGCAGGGAAGGACGTCCACTGAATACCGCAGAACAGAACCTGCTGGCGTTCCAGCCCCGTTGCATGGCATGGTACGCCAGTCACCCTTACTACAACAGAGCCTTGCCTTGACATTCAATTTAAGTGCTCGGACTGACCGGCTCCTTCGAATGAAACCTTCCCCGCTTCGCTCCTCCTCTCTTTCATCTTGCCCGGATTGTAAGATGGCCTTCTATTGCTGCAACGAACATTGGGATGCCATTCGGCACATCCACCAGGAACAAGCTTGCGAAGAGGGACCGACGCAGTGCCAGATCAACCAGCAAGTGCGCGCCGATATTCTGTTTGCAGAGTTCATGAGTGGAATGTCCGTGCCTTTTGCATGGGCCCCTGAGCGCGTGAAGGATACTTGGCATACGCTAGAAGGTGCAACATGGGAAAGCGAGTACCATGAAGATGTTCAGCGTACGTTTGGTGCCGATGTCCCGACTTCTGTAATGGTGCGAGCGGCCTCGAACCAGTTGTCGATGCCTATGACAATCTTGTGGGCATTGGAACACCTCAATGAGGGAGACACGTGGACCATAAAGGAGACGCTGACGATCCACGTCAGTGCTCTTCAATGACATTCTATCTTGACTTACATCGCCAAGATCATCGGCGCGTATCAGGCCGAAGTGTCGGCTGGGTCAAATTTTTGAGGAGATTCTACACAGACTTCCTCGAGTCAAGACTCTCAAAGTAAATTTACCTTTGTCGTCATCGGTACTTGTGTTGACATCACAACAAGCTTGTCCTTTGTGGTCCGCAACTACCGCAATTGATGAAGCCGTGGTCTTCTGAGGTGATGACTATGGATACATGCTCGTGCGGCGTCTTGATCTATTTTGATGCCATTGTCTAATACAGTTGCAGAGACTGCAAAAACAAGTCCCGTGCTCGTCTTCACGAACACCGTCGCGAGTATGTATACCTTTGTAACTCGAGTTATTCCGACTCATATTTCGCAGACTGTATCATGAGCTTGGTGCTAGATCTACCTTTGAAAACCCCGACCTCGCCGTCGCCTTTAACTCTGGAGTTTCCGAGGAAAGCACTGGCACTTGGCCGGACACCATCAAGTTCCTCGCTAAACGGAAGATACCCTCGATCTTCACCGTGAGTTATATACCCCTGCTCCTGAACCTTGTTTCTAATTTAAAACCCGTAGGCTTACAATCATCATGAGGCGGAAGCCGACGCCAGGATCCTCACTCGCCATGGTGCGCAACTGGTATCCACCCTCGGACCTAGGAAGAATCCATGGGAGAGTCTTCTAGCCAAACCCGAGCCGTGCAAGGTGTATGGATTCTACTCTGTAAATGGCTGGGTGGCTGGGGCATTCCCTTAACGTATAATGTGTGTGATGAACATTCCGTTGATTTGCTTAGTCGATGAATTCAATGTAATAAGGTTACTTACCTCGGTTGCACGCGCTCTGATCCGATGTTCGAATGGAATTTGGGGTTGAGACTACAAGGCCTTTTGGGATCACCTGCGTACGTCAACAGTTTCAAGAGAGGAGACCAATGTCTCAAGGATACGTGTAAGCACGGACGGCTTGCTTTATGGATCAATTTAGAAGAATGCTCTTCCTGAGAAATTACCCATCCCTCCCATCTTTCCTCTATCTTTGCATGAGGCATGATTAATCACCGTTATCAGTGTTCACCGTTTCATTAATGCTCGCAACAAGTTCTTGGCGGTGGTCGGAGCTAGGGGTAAGATCTTTTTCGAAAAGAACATGATGGTCGGAAGTCAATTAACGTGCTGTTTATTGGCGTCTACGATCGTCTTCGTGCATTCCTTATATGGTATCTGGCCTCCTGCGGAGGCATACATCAATGATTACGATAAAGACAATCCTCTTAGGTATGCAACCCAACACTTTGAGAACTGTTATTTGACGCTTTCTAGGACCATACGGACGACTGCGATTTTCTCATCACAACTGCTGTTCCATGATAGAAAGAACGGTTCTTTAGCCTGTTTTTTGATGCTTCTACGACGGCTGTAGAACGCAGCTAAACCTTTTAGGCGTGGCGAGTTGATGATCAAACTACTGTTTCGGCTTAAGATGGCACTCAGAGTATTTAGATACTTGAGGATTTCGTACATGCGTTCACCCCCGAACCTTGGTGAACAGTCGACGCCGCGAGGTTGAAGTCAATATCTGATCGGTATCCCGGATCGACGATTACAAAACTTGTACATTGTCCCACCGTCAATCTTCTCTCCGGTGTCTCCACCATGCTGTTTGTTCGACCCGCCATTTCTCGTAGGGACTCCGTTCTGCTGGTTCTTGGAGCGGCATTGATGCACGTCCTTTCTCTAATTTATGTATCGGACTCGAACACGGTCACTATCAATACCCACCTCCAGCATATCGAAGACGCGACGTTACCACTTCCCGTCTGGAAAGAGGATGGATCGCCTGATAATCTGGTGGAGACCCACTCTGGAGGGATTGGTACAACGACTTCGGAACCTTTGGAACCTCCGAAGTCATTGCAGACGGTCCATGACAATTTACCACATACGTCCATCGTCCACCATGCACCTGGATGGACGCTGTGCCGAAACCTGTACATGTCTGGCGGCACGCTATTCCTTCTCTCTTCAAATCGCTCGTTCCCAGAGTTCCGTCTAATGATCAGCTCTGGTCTACTCGCAGAGAATACCCCAGAAAATAGTGCGCTACGCGAGCCTACACAACAACATATAGACTATATCACTCCGTCAGAGGCTCAGCGACGCTGGGGAGGAGAGGCGATAAAACGCGTATGGACAGTGGATGGAAATACGGTACGTGTCTTGCAATTATGTGAAAGGCATTTTTATCATTTTCTTAGCTTCTCGTCAACGAACCCAGTCAATTTCTAGGACACTTCTATCACCTAGTCGCTGAGCTCTTCTTTGGGGCCCAAGCGTTCTGGCACGGGGCCTTCTCGGTACCTTCCGCTGGTGAAACGTACTCCGCAAAATTCACCCATCCTGCCCCGCCAGCACTAGACCGAGTGATATTTGTGCACAGCGACGGTAATGGGTGGCGCGATCACCCTGGATTCAATGCATATTTCATGCGCGCTGCGTTCCCCTCGATCGCCATTGAGGATAAGCAGGATTGGGAGGACCGAATAGCCGCTACCTCGGGATCGTCTGTTGATCGTGCATGGCATTTCCCGCTCGTCCTCTTAGCGATCGAAGTGCTGCACATCGCGGTACGCTGTGCGGGAGCCAGACTCAACGTATTGCATCCGAAGCCTGGGATTATATGCGCGAGCAGTCTCGGCTAATGGGGATCAAAGTCGGCGGATGGTGGGAGCCCATTCGTGCGTCCGTGTTGAGATTCTCTGGTCTGGACGTGATCAGGCGAGACGGGGATCCCCTCTCGCTTCCGGAAAAGGTGGTGATCACGTATATCAGTCGACAGGGCACGCCGAGGAGGAGACTTACGGATGAGGCGCATGATTCGTTGGTAACAGCTTTGCAAGAGCTCGTCGAGAGGAGACAGGACGAGGGTTGGGAACTCAATGTCATTCAGGCTGAGAAGATGTCGAAGGATGCTCAGGTGCATGTTGCCGCCCGGACGACGATCCTGATTGGAGTTCATGGAAATGGACTGACGCATTTGCTCTTTATGCCTCCTACAAGGGTGTCCACGGTAATTGAGATATTCTATCCAGGAGGGTTTGCGCATGATTATCACTGGACAACACGAGCCCTTGGAATGTCGCACGTCGCGGTCTGGAACGATACGTCAGTGCTAATTATATGTACTATCACTTGACCTGATGCTGATGCTGATGCTGAACACCAGTTATATCACGTATCCGAACAAGCCTGACGTTGCGTACCCTGAAGGATTCCAGAGAGACTATATACCGGTCCATGGACCAACTGTCGCCCAAATAGTCGAAGATCGCATTGCTGAAAGATGGTGATGGAAAGGTTGGCCCGAAAATCAGGCACATTATCGTTAACAACTATTTCATGTATCATATCCATGTAATGTTATTTATCTTGTCGGACTGAACAGTGATTTGACCAGACTGAACGGCTGATTGTATACGTTCTAAGAATCAAACGTGCAGGTCATGTCTCTTGCAATGATTATCATGCCGCCTTACAAGGAAGATTAGGGACAAAGTTATGGGACATTTATGCTACGGTGCAGCCAATACGAACATGAAGAGACTTTCTATAGTCTGCGAATCATCGCGAGGTTATCGCGAAATCGGACACAGAGCTGTGGTACTTCCTTTGGTTGACACTATCAATCATATCTCTAACACGACGAGCCTTTCGTGAAAAGTGCAGTGTATGAACCAGGCCCAATCGCACCCATTTGACTGTTCTAGTTCCATCACTGCAGATAATGCCAGGACATCTAAGTCTACCGGGCCTGTTCCTTTGCGACGATGGTGCTATCAGTGCAATATTAGTCCACCACATGCCTTATACCCAGGGCTCCCCTGCCCCACATGTCTGCCATACAGATTGCCTTTACTACTTGGGACAACAGGCGGTCCAAGGCGTTATTGCGCGAGCAAAGGGGTAAGTTGTGTTAGGAATAGAACAGCCATAATAGCGTAGTATAAGTAAACGATAACAGGAATTTTAAAACAATGTATGCACCTCAGTCGGTCACGCGTAGTAGTATGATCAACTGAGGTGTAAAGGGGAACGGTGGGTTAAATAGGTGCGACGAAAGGCAAAGGGGTTAACGCTCTAAATATAGTAACTTCGTTCAAAGGGATAATGGTATATGAAAGTGAACGGTGTAGGATGAACACTCGACACTCCCTCTGAATCCTACACCCGTAAGATTCTACCCTCGTCATGCCCATCCTCAAAAGTTCCATGGCTTGGGGCTTCGGCAAGCTCTTGGTGAACATGTCGGCTAGGTTGTCTTCCGACGCCACGTATCGTACGTCTAGTTCGCCGAGCTGTATGTTGTCTCGTATCCAGTGGTTATCTATGGTGAAGTGCTTTGATTTCTCGTGGCCTTTGGTACTCTGCGTAAGATTGATTGCTTAGTTGTTGTCGCAATTCAATAGATACGGCCGGTCCTAACTCGATAACTCG